>JBBPBX010001497.1:64381-82212 GCA_038048925.1 Garcialebias charrua | reverse complement strand
ACATATACAGTATATAATTCATTAAAGTTTTTCTAGAACTTGTTCATTTACCGAATAAAAGGTCTTGCTCTCGACATGACGTCACAAATATAGTAATGTTGACGTTGGTTGGCAGGTGTGTTATTGTGCGTTCTTCACTGAGGTCATCATCATGGGACTATTTAAGGTGCCGTGTTTGGGCCCAGCTGTGTGTAATTGAATGATTGTTTGGAATAAAGTAAGTGGTGGCTTTCCTCCCGATGAGACCGGATTGTGAGACTGTGGATTTTTCCAACTTTTCCCTGCCCTTAATGATGTCAACGCCAACAGGTTATGGGCCCAGAAGGGAGATGGGAAGTCGATGGCAACGATAGGAACTATCAATGCATAAAAGTATTTACAGGTTTTAGAACATCTGCTTCCATTCAGCCAAAAATCAAGACCCAGGATTGTTGAACAGCTGGAATCGTCCCAGACCAGAATGGGACATCATTTCCTAAAAAACTTCCAATGGCCTCCTCAGGTCTTGGACTTTTACAGATTGTTTCTAAAAGAAAAGGGTGTTTACAGTGGAAAACATGAACCATTACTTTTTCAGATGTGTTGCTGCAATCAGATTAAAAATTGCTTTCTTTCTTTAAAACGGTACAACTTCTTAGTTTCTACATTTTCTACGTTTCCATTGTGAATAAATAAGGGATTCTCAAGTGTCCCAAATTATTGCATTCTACTCTGGGGGATGTAAATGGCTTTGCAAAAAAGAAACGATCACAAAAAAGCAGAACTGTATACACAAAGCGACAACTAACTTTTACACAACACAAACTACTAACCTCATCAAATAGGCTAAAACCACTTTAATATTCAAACTGCCTTCCCTCTTGTGTAGATTTTCATGTGTGCCATCAGATGCGCCTTTAAGACAAATCCTCGTCCACATGCATGACAAACGGTTTATGCTCTGTGTGGACTCTCATGTGATTGCATAAATGAAACTTAAAGTTAAACGTTCGCCCGCACACGTCACAACTGAAGGAGTTTGGCTCTGTGTGGTTTCTCATGTGTGTGATTAAATGTCGCTTTATTTTAAATATTTGTCCACATTCATCGCATTCAAACTGTTTCTGCTCTGTGTGGATTCTCATGTGTTTGTTTAAATTACTCTTACGGCTAATCATTTGTCCACATACATCACAGGCATAGTGTTTCTGTTTAGTGTGAATTAGTTTGTGGTTGATTAAATATGCCCTTTGAGTAAAACTCTGTCCACAAACGTCGCATCTAAGAAGCTTCTGTTTCGGGTGTGTTCTCATGTGTTTGTTTAAACTATTCTTATAATTAAACTTTCGCCCACACACATCACAACTGAAGGAGTGTGGATCTGTGTGGATTCTCATGTGCTTGTTTAAACTACTCTTAAGGTTAAACGTTCGCTCGCAAACGTCACAACTGAAGGAGTGTGGATCTGTGTGTATTCTCGTGTGCACGACTAAAGTTGACTTTTGGCTAAATCCTTTCCTGCAAAAATCACAAGTGAAAGGTTTTTCTCCTGTGTGGACTCTCAGGTGTCTGCTTAGATCTGCTTTACTGGAAAATATTTTACCACAGTCATCACAAGTAAACAGTTTTGGTGTCGTCTGTTTCGTCCTGTGTGAGTCTAAGTTTAGCTTCGCTCTAAAATGTTTCTTTTTAATTAAAGAGCGGTTTTTAGTGGTTAACCCAGAGTCTGACGAGGGGCTCAGCTGAGAGCCAGGATTGTTTTCATCCTCGTCATCCACAGTGACTTCATCCAGTGAAACATCTGGATCATCTTCATTAAGATGTAAAGCTGGGTTCCAGGTAATTTCTATTTCTTCATAATTTTTATCATCAACCTCTTGTTTCATCTGGTCAGCTGAGCTGATGATCGGAAGATCATCATCCTCACTTGTAAACCTGGTGACATCAGTCTCCTCCACACTGGTCGAGACATCGTCTACTTCAACGACCATGAGGAGGGGCTCAGGGTCCTGCTGGTTCACATCAGGCCTCAGTTTTTCAGAAGATTCTTCTTTTATCGCCATCTGCTGAACATCTGCAGGGAACATTAAATCACATGCACAATATGAACTTCTTAACAATTAAAAAATAAATCTCTTCATGATGAGTGGATGCTGAAAATACGAATTGATATATAATGATTACCACCAGTTCTTTGGTCACAGTGAACCAGAGAAAACTACGTGGAGCCAGACTGTTACAAGCATGTTCATCTTTAGTCTTACTGCTGTGATAAAAATAACTACTGTATTTTTCACTGGATGAGTATTTTTTTGCATAAAATAGCATGCCTGTTACTAATACAGCGAAGTGACGTATTTATGTTTTTTCCCCATATTTCTAACCCAATTTTTGGCTGAGATCTGACGATTTTGTTCATTCTGACATGGAAATTATTGAACACTACCATTTTCAGCCACTAGATGGCCCTCCACTAATATGGCAAGCCATGTCATACTTGCCATACCAAGCCGCCTTCTCTTGCTCTGGAACTCCTGGAGCAAACATCATATCAGCTGCATTTCACTGCGCTGCCCAGAAGAAAAACAGCTGATTTGACTAGTGACGAGACCATGCTAGAATGAACTCCAGTAAGTGGAGAAAATATGGAAAAAATATAATAAAGAATGGGAGAAAGACATGCAGCACACTTAAATGGATCCAACCAAACAGTTTGCTGTTGAAAAATAATAATAATAATTTGTATGCATCCTTTATGATCGTCTTATGTTGTCATTGTTGTCATCACTCTTTGTTTAAAATTCAGGTATCTGGTACATGAGTCCCCGAGGCTCAATGGGATTAATTCATTCAACCTTTATTTAGGCAGGTAATTCCGTCGAGCCACGAGGACTCATTTACAATAGAGACCTGGCTACAAACAAAGAACGATGACAACAGCAACAGTAGATTTTCCTTGGACAATCAACAATAGACAATCATAAGAGAGAAATACAGTATTTTTTTTTATTTTTTTTTACAAGTTAAAACAAACATGTCAAATTAGCAAAACAAACAGATTATAAGGCAAATGTAGAAAATCAAAAACAGGAACATGTCTGCATTGGTTTTTGCCAGGACTCCCAACAGATTCTTAAAACCATTTAGAGGTCAAGGTCGAGAGCTTCAGATCTTTTTGTAAGATATTCCAGGAAGCAAGGAGTAGGAGTAGGCCCTTTTGCCAAGCTCAGTCCTCACTGATGGAATTAAAGGTTGAATTGTTTATGTTTATGTTTATGTTTATTAAATTTGTTCATTTTTTTACAAAAGAAACAATACAAGGCAATCTCATAATGATAGTGTACAAAATGTAAAAAAATGAAAGGTGGCAGAAAGAAGAATAAATCTTATTATATCTGCCCCTTATCTCCAACAATCAGATTAAACAACAGTAGTCAAACCATGTAAACAATAATAATCTTCAACCAACTTTTTCCAACAATCAGGTTAAACAATAATATTCTTCAACCAACAGTACAAAATGACTAACTCTTTCTAATTTTCTAACTAATACTAATACAGTACAAAATGACTAACTCTTTCTAGTTTTCTAACTAATACTAATACAGTACAAAATGACTAACACTTTCTAATTTTCTAACTAATGCAATACACATTACGTTATTTCACATATATTTTTTTAACATATTTGTTTTGATCATTTTTTTAAATGTAAACATTGACTTGGCATTTTTAACTACATTCTCCAAGCCATTCCATAATCTAATTCCCTGGATTGAGGTAGAACGTCCCTTCAAACTGGTTCTGAATTGTGGTTTTACAAACAACTCTGTTCCCTTAAGATTATAACAACTTTGTCTTTTAACAAAGTGCATTTGGATATTTAAAGGTAATGCATTATTTTGAGCTCTATACATAACTGATAAAATATTATAGTCTACCAAATCATGGAACTTCAGTAATTTTAGTTGATAAAATAATGTACTTGATGGATGACGGTAATGCTTTCTAGTGATAATTCTTACAGCTCTTTTCTGTAATACAAAAATAGGCTTTGTGATTGTTTTACACGCATTCCCCCAAACATCAATACAATAGATTAAGTGTGGAACAATGATTGTGTTATACAACAAATACAGAGCCTTATCATTCAATAGGTCTCTGACTTTGTACAGTACTGCTATCGATTTAGCTATTTTTATTCTTACAGAATTTATGTGTTGTTTCCATGTCAGTTTGTCATCAATGATAACACCCAAAAACTTCACCTCACTCACTCTACAAATCTCAACATCCTCAATTTTGAGTGGAACATCAACAGTTTTCTTTCTATTACCGAATATCATGTAATTAGTTTTCTCTAGATTTAATGATAATTTATTTATTTTAAACCAAGTTTGTATCTTTACAAATTCTGTCTTTATCAATTCTAACATTTGTTCTATATCTTCACCTGAACAGAAAAAAGTGGTATCATCTGCGAANATGCAATCACAGCCTGTAATAAGAGAAAGGACTTCCGGTCCTCTTTACCGTCTGCTTCTCTTGTGTCTCCAGACAGTGGATGAAATCCGAGGACATCCAGAGGATCTCATTGTTCTTTCACAACAAAGCTCTGGAGAAAGAGGTAGGCGAATGCATACAAAGCTGCAGTCTGGAAAGAAATTGATGTGATGAATCAATGCTGATGAATTAGCAGAAAGAGGCTCAACTTTATGCCTCGTAACTTTGTGCTCTTTTTGTCATTTCTACATTTTATGACCACTGTAATTTACTATTACGCAAACATACATAAAAAATGTAAAGACTGCTGGATACACTGTGGGTAATTGAAATGAATGTGTTAATACGCAAACATACATAAAAAATGTAAAGACTGCTGGATACACTGTGGGTAATTGAAATGAATGTGTTAATGTCTCAGCAACTTGAATTCTGGACCCATCGCCCCTGTCTTCTCCCAACAGTACAGATCCACCACACTACCTGCCTTCAAGTACTACGTCACCTGCGCCTGCCTCATATTCTGCGGCATATTTGTAGTGCAAGTCCTCGTCTTGCCCAAGTAAGTCCGTGCCCCATTTCATGCCGACTTCCACTCCATTCTACCAGCAGCACACCTCCAGCTTTGGCGGCAGGCTGTTGTGAAAAAAAAAATTTGACGCCAGCTGTCTCATCAACAAGACCTCGCCAAAGCAAAAGAGGCAGGGGAGCAAAAAAGGCAGAATGTTAAAAAGCCGATGGAGATGAAAGGGCACCGTGTCTGCTCGTGATTATAGATCAGATGAATCGAAGCATGGCGGCGCTTCAGCAGCGGGGAGAGAAATTCACGGTCATGCTAATTTACTGCTTCTCCAAGCCAGAGGTGTAATTCCACATCTGAGAGGCCATTGATTTTCTAATTCTACCCTCTCTCTCATGCTGTTCCTTGCTACATTGCTCTGCACTTTTGGAAATTACATCATCTGTTTAATGGCAGACGTCCTTAAATCTGCTATGAAGTGGTTGTCCTGAGAAATCAATGTGACAAATTAAGAGTTTTCATTTTGTGGCTGTGCTAAGAGTAAATGGGTTGCAGGTCAGAACTAGAACAAAGCAGGATCTTGTTACCTGTATGTGGATCTGGTTGTCACTACAGTGTGTTTGTGTGTGTGTGTTCCAGAACCGCTGTGCTCGGGATCTCCTTTGGCCTGACGTTCCTGTTATTGGCTTTGATCCTGCTGCTCTGCTTCGCTAGTCACATTCTGGTGGGTTTGCTTGGATTAACATGAATAGTGCTCACACGCACACACAAACGTTAATCCACACACCAATATGACTTGTAAAAGTTGGAAAACACCTCATCATAGTGGGGTAATTAAGATACTTACGTGAGTAAAACATAATTATCATATTTTTCGCTGTATAATTCACACCTTTTTGCATAAATTAGCATGCCTACGATTTGGGCCCTGTTTACACGGACACGGTGGGGGGAATGGAGGTTTTGGCCATGTTAATTAGAGGAAAAGATCTGCATTGACACGGACGAATTCTGTGTGTATGACTCCCCCCGCCCTCATGAATCCACTGTAGTTACCATGCCGAGCCATTAGATGGCGCTGTGAATTTTTTAACCTTCACTAATGCGCATGCGTGCTGCCTCGGTCTGTTTTCCTCTGGGGCTAAAAGTTCAGCTAACAACAAGTTGTCAACAAGATAACAACAAGTTAAAGCTGAATTTGGATAAGAGTCGACAGATTTGACGCCAAGTGGGACCTCTTCATCTAACAAGCTGCACACCAGTTGCTGAGCGGACCAGGACCGAGTGACGATGTCGGACTTTAGTCCGTGATAATCAGCTGATTTACAACAGGTAAATCAACGTTCTTAATAATGTTTGCTTGTGTTTACTTCGATCACAGAACAACCAGCTGAGTTTTTATTTTTATTTTTTTCCTGTGAGGTTGAGAAGCTTCCAACAAACGGACCGGTTCTAATGGGACTATCCACCAGGATGAAAACAGCAGAGTCCAGTTCATAACAGTTCGGTTATCGTGTTTTTAAAAGTGTTCAATTTAATTCTCAGTGTTTGTGTGATATACAGTTTAGTGTTGAATAAAAAAAATTACAAAATAAACCTGATGTCTTCATTTTCAACTTTAATAACATGCAACATATGCATCGTTTAAATTAGTCCAGATAGCTTCATTTAGCTCAGATAACTTTATATATCTCCAACGCTAACATAAATATTGTTTATTATTGTTAAACTGTTATTATTTAGCAGATAGTATGTTATAGTGCAACGTGACGTGTGAAATATCTGCCTGCCTCGTTCAATAAACAGTGATATTAAAACTGGATCAGACTGTGTCTCTTCCAACACAGATGCACCTAGATTCAGGTGTAGATTAATTAAATATGAGACTCAAATTATATTCCATCAGTTGTAGTTCAAAAAGCGGTGTGTGTCCAGTCCACCGCCATTATTGTTGATAGAAATGCCGGTTGTCCGCGCGTCCGTGCGCGCACGCTTATGGCTCAAACAAAAGCTCAGTGGGAGATGTGTACGTTATCAATGGGGGGGTCAGCAAAAAACCTCCACTCTGAGAGGTGGATTCAGAAATCTTCGGATTCAAAGAGGGGGGCCACTGGTGTCGTGTAAACGATCGGCAGAACCGCAGAGAGAATGGAGCGGTTTCACTCAAATATGCACCGTGTAAACGGCCCCTTATACAACGATTACAGGAGAGACTCAGAGTAGAACTGCTGCTCCTCCACATTGAGAGGAGCCAGTTGAGGTGGTTCAGACATCTGGTAATGCCGGGTACCCACCAAACGCGTTTCGGGCAGTGGAAGCGGTCGGTTTACATTGAAAGTCTATGTTGAGACGCGGCGAGGCGCGGCGAATCGTGAAACGGCGCGTTTTGAGCGTTTCAAGCGGCGCGGCAGCACGCAGCAGTTCTTTTCCGCGCACGCAACGCGTCGAGCAGCCAAAGTTCAAATATTTGAACTTTGGCTGCTCGACGCGTCGCAGCAACCAATCGGGAGAGACTCTGCTATGTGATGATGCAACAACGACAGGACTTTTTTGGACTTTTTAAACTTACCCCAACGAGCCTCCATAAAGAAACCAGCCTCCGGTAAGAAACTTGGCATTTTTACAGTTGCCCCTGGGCAGCACGGTGGCACAACTGGTAGAGCTGCTGCCTCTCAGCGAGAAGGTTGCCGGTTCAAATCCCGGTCCGGGGGCCTTTCTGGGTGGAGTTTGCATGTTCTCCCCGTGCATGCGTGGGTTTCCTCCGGGTACTCCGGTTTCCTCCCACAGACCAAAAAACATGCATGTTAGGCTGATTGGTGACTCTAAATTGACCCTAGGTGTGAGTGTGAGAGTGGATGGTTGTTTGGTGTGAGTGAGACAGGTCCCTCTTGTAAATGAGTCCCCATGACTCAACGAGGCTAGCCTGTATAAATAAAGGTTGAATGAATGAATGAATGAATGAATGTCCGCTCGAGCGTACGATCACCCCAAACATTAAAAAAAATTAATCTCAACAAAGACTTTCAGAGCTGCAGTTCGGCTCGTAGAAAACCCACTCAAGTAGTAACGAGGCTCACGTACAGCTGATTTTGTTTGCCCGATGTACAAGAAAC
The DNA here is from genome assembly GCA_038048925.1 of Garcialebias charrua. Classification (NCBI taxonomy): domain Eukaryota; kingdom Metazoa; phylum Chordata; class Actinopteri; order Cyprinodontiformes; family Rivulidae; genus Garcialebias; species Garcialebias charrua. The sequence continues at coordinate 74,097 of JBBPBX010001497.1, read as the reverse complement.
AACCGGAAAAGGAACCAGACGCTCCTCCCACTGCGCGTCATCAGACGCATCTTCATTGTGAACAGATTCTGGTGACAAGCAGCCAAAAGGGTGCGGCAAGAGCGTTTTTGACGCTCAAGACGCGTTCGGTGGGTACCCGGCATAAGGATACTTCCTGAGGTGCTTCAGGCCTGTCCGATTGGGAGGAGACCCCAGGGAAGACCCAGGACATGCTAGTCAGGCCTTGGGGGCAGCAGCTTGAGCAAGGAGGTCCCTCCAGACATCTACTTCCACAGCCACCTCTTCCAGCTCTTCTGTGAGGACTCCAAGGTGTTCCCAGACCAACTGAGAGACGTAGTCTCTCTAGCATGTCCTGGGTCTTCCCTGCGGTCTCTTCCCAGTCGGACAGACCTGAAGCACCTCAGGAAGTATCCTTACCAGATGTCTGAACCACCTCAACTGGCTCTTCTCAATGTGGAGGAGCAGCAGTTCTACTCTGAGTCTTTCCTGATAACTGAACTTCTCACCCTATCTCTAAGGGAGAGTCCAGTTACCCTGGAGAGGAAACTCTTTTCAACCACCTGTATCCATGATCTCAATCCTTCTGTCACTATTGAAACCTTTTAAAATATGTATATTTTATGCATAGATGTTTGTTTTTTAATTGTAGAAAATCCAGCTGCACATACATCCTTGTGCTACTGAGATATTATTTTCACCTACCTTATATTTGACCACTTGCTTCTGAGCAGATCAAAGATTTCCTGTATATGTGATAAATACCGTCTCAATGTTCCACAAAATGAACCCCTTCTCTAGAAACTGCATTTAGAGCCCTGAGCTGTGTAGTGGGCATGACCGTGTCCACTCTGATACACCTGTGTATTTTTGAACTGTTCCAGAGATGACCTTTACTGACCTCTCAGTAAAGCAAGACATTTACTACAAATTATTCCATTAGTTGTAATCTGAGAACATAGTCACCAAAAGAGACTATTTCTATCTTTGATTTTATTCTAATGTAATCAAAAGAATAACTTTTGTCATTTTCATGATATATGTTATGCTGTGTTATTCTTTAACGTGGAGTATTACTGTGTTACTTGACCATATAATGGTGTCAGAGTGAATTTTATGTGTTATTGTGATTTGCAGATTTGTTCTAGAAGTGTTAAAGGGATTGTGACATGATGTTGGAAATTTGCACATTTGTCACAACATATATATCTTATATCATTCATCTCTGTTCGTTTTATCAAAATAAATTATAAATATATTAAAATTTCATTCCAAGTTATGGTAGTTATTTCTCTGGGACACGCCCCTAAAATTCCGCGCACTTCCGCAAAACCGTCATTTGACGTACCCGTGGGGAGCCGCTGCTCAACTCGCATGTAAACAATAATGGCGGAGCTTGTCGACTCAGACGAGTGCAGCATTTCTAGTGTTGATCTAAGCGATTTGTCTTCAGTTTTGGAAGGTCAATATAAGCAGTAGAAGTTTTAATCTTGCTCAAATCATTTTATTGTATACTCTATTAATGGAAAACTTATTAACTTTTACGATTCAGCTTTAAAAAAAACGTGCAGGGAGCTTCGTGGCTTTGAGCATGTCCGATTGCGTTTGAGATCTATCATTTTAAGACAGTAAATCATCCAAAGCTCTCATTAATAAACCCTCCATGAATAAAAACACATACTGATGTTACTTGATCGCGCCGACATAATTTAAAAATACCTAAATAGCACTCCGTGTTGACTCGGGTATCTATGCTAATGTCTGTTAGCAAGCAGATGTCGGCAGATAGTCCAGGTCACGTCTGACATATATCTTTTTTAAACAGTAAATCATCCAAAACTCTCATTAATAGACTCTCCCCAAATAAAAACAAACAACAGATCGTACCTGATCGCGCCGACATAATTTAAAAATACCTAAATAGCACTCCGTGTTGACTCGGGTATCTATGCTAATGTCTGTTAGCAGTTGTCGGCAGATAGACCTCACGTCTGACATATATCTTTTTTAAACAGTAAATCATCCAAAACTCTCATTAATAGACTCTCCCCAAATAAAAACAAACAACAGATCGTACCTGATCGCGCCGACATAATTTAAAAATACCTAAATAGCACTCCGTGTTGACTCGGGTATCTATGCTAATGTCTGTTAGCAGTTGTCGGCAGATAGACCTCACGTCTGACATATATCTTTTTTAAACAGTAAATCATCCAAAACTCTCATTAATAGACTCTCCCCAAATAAAAACAAACAACAGATCGTACCTGATCGCGCCGACATAATTTAAAAATACCTAAATAGCACTCCGTGTTGACTCGGGTATCTATGCTAATGTCTGTTAGCAGTTGTCGGCAGATAGACCTCACGTCTGACATATATCTTTTTTAAACAGTAAATCATCCAAAACTCTCATTAATAGACTCTCCCCAAATAAAAACAAACAACAGATCGTACCTGATCGCGCCGACATTTAAAAATGCATAAATAGCACTCCGTGTTGACTGGGATCTAGGCTAATATTGATAACAGCTATCTGTTTACACGGTCCAGGTTACGTCTGAAATCAAAAAGGCGTTCAATTCAGGATCAACTGGACTTTATTTGTAACAGAAAACGTTTTGACTTCTGTCCAGAAGTCTTTTTCAATTCTGGACAGAAGTCGAAACGTTTTCTGTTACAAATAAAGTCCAGTTGATCCTGAATTGAACGCCTTTTTGATTTATCATGTCCTGGATGACTGAGAATCTTCACCAGCATACGTCTGAAATATATCATTTTAAGACTGTAAATCATCCAAAACTGTCATTAATAGATCTCCCCGAATAAAAACAAACAACAGATGTTACCTGATAGGCAGTAAGATGGTCGCTGCAGACATAGGACTATCAGTAGGAACCCATCGGTCACAAGTTCTCTGTACTTCCATTCTAGGCAAAGTTTCTCATCTTTTGGGAATTTGTGAAGGCTCACTTGTTCACTGCTGATATTAGAACACCCAAATGCGCTACAACGTGACGGCATTTTTCAAGTTACAGTACACCAAAAAAAAAAAAGAGGTGATCTTTCAGGAAATGAATCCATATGGAAGCAGTTAACACACCAAACAAACGGGCAAGGCAGGCTCCGCCTTATGCCCAGTGCCCACGTGTACGTCACATGTAGTTTTGCATAAATTCTCAGGTTTCTAGGGGCGTGTCCCAGAGAAAAAATTACCATAAATTGGAATAAAATTTTAATATATTTATAATTTATTTTGTAAAAACGAACAGAGCTGAATGATACAAGATATATATATGTTGTGACAAATATGCAAATTTCCAACATCATGTCACAATACCTTTAAGATGCTAATCCAAGTATTTTTCCTCTTGGAGTCTATGCGTCTGTCTTATTCTAAACATTTCCCTCTGCTTCTGGCTGTAACCTTGGGTTGTGATAACAGCAAGTGAACTCCTCGACTGTTTCTTTTGAACCAATCGGAAAGAGACAAGTCTGAGATCCTTTCTTAAAGTTCTAAGCTAAGCTGGAATAGACAGAGTCTGCTGGAAAAACTTCAAGACATGAGGTTTCCCAAAGAGCTGAATGAACGCCTGTCACACGCTAAGTACACGTCATTCAGTTAAAGACTTATAACATGCCAAGTTATAAGTCATCTCCAAGAACTCCAAGTTCTTAACGAACTCTCTGGAGGAACGCTTTATTTTGAAAACTAACCAGGACATGCCACGGTCTTTGACGAGGAAGGCAGGCATCACGACACGCGAATCTATAAACACGCCGAGGTACAACTGGACTTCACGGACAGATGACCTGTGAGTCCAAGACTGCTTCTACAACTCTATCCACCGAGACGAACGTCCAAAGGTACAGAGTGCTGATGTTTTTGGATCGTGCTGTGAGGTCGAGCTGGTTCTCGTACGGAGGAGTGTCATTTCTGGTTAAAACTCAAAATAGATGACTCTCTAAACTCACCTCTCCCTATTCCTCTTAAATCTCTCCTTATTTCAATCTGGAAACTATATTTAAGCTAAAGAGCCACAGACTGAGTATAATGACATCCTGTATTTATGTCTGTTGTTACAATTTAAATGTGCTGACGTATTAAATTGAAAGAAAGTGAAATCATGTCAATCAAGTGTAATGGTGTTAATTTAGTTGATTTATTTTAAATAAATGGTAGTGTCTTTGACATACCAAACTAAGTTAACGTCTCTGTCACTTAATNTTCCGCTTATCCGGGGTCGGGTCGCGGGGGTAGCAGCCTAAGTAGGGAGGCCCAGACTTCCCTCTCCCCAGCCACTTGGAGCAGCTCCTCCGGGGGAATCCCAAGGCGTTCCCAGGCCAGCCGAGAAACATAGTCCCTCCAGCGTGTCCTGGGTCTTCCTCTGGGTCTCCTCCCGGTGGGACATGCCCGGAACACCTCACCAGGGAGGCGTCCAGGAGGCATCCTAACCAGATGCCCGAGCCACCTCAACTGGCTCCTCTCAATGTGGAGAAGCAGCGGCTCTACTCCGAGTCCCTCCCGGATGACTGAGCTTCTCACCCTATCTCTAAGGGAGAGTCCAGCCACCCTGCGGAGAAAACTCATTTCAGCCGCTTGTATCCGAGATCTTGTTCTTTCGGTCATAACCCAAAGCTCATGACCATAGATGAGGGTGGGAACGTAGATCGATCGGTAAATTGAGAGCTTTGCCTTTTGACTCAGCTCTCTCTTCACCACGACAGACCGGTACAGCGCCCGCTTCACTGCGGACGCTGCACCTATCCGCCTATCGATCTCACGCTCCAGTTTTCCCTCATTCGTGAACAAGATCCCGAGATACTTAAACTCCTCCACTTGGGGCAGGACCTCCTCCCCGACCCGGAGAGGGCATGCTACCCTTTTCCGGCTCAAGACCATGGCCTCGGATTTGGAGGAACTGATCCTCATCCCGGCCGCATCACACTCGGCTGCAAACCGCTCCAGTGAAAGTTGTAAATCACGAACTGATGAAGCCAGTAGGACCACATCATCTGCAAAAAACAGAGAAGCGATTCTAAGGTCACCAAAACGGATCCTCTCAACACCTTGGCTGCGCCTAGAAATTCTGTCCATAAAAGTTATGAACAGAATCGGTGACAAAGGGCAACCTTGGCGGAGTCCAACTCTCACCGGAAACGAGCCTGACTTACTGCCGGCAATGCGGACCAAGCTCTGACACCGGTCGTACAGGGACCTAACAGCCCTTATCAAAGGGCCTGGTACCCCATACTCCCGGAGTACCCCCCACAGAACCCCCCGAGGGACGCGGTCGAATGCCTTCTCCAAGTCCACAAAACACATGTAAACAGTTTAAATTCATTATTATTATTATTATTACATGTGGTTTAGACATCAGGAAAATGTATTTTTATGCTGCAGTTGCTACAACCATTACCTGCAGGCCAGGAACATGTCAAAAGGCATTTTATTAATGCACATCCTAACATTTGTAATATCTGCTTTTAGCATATTTTTGGTACAATCAGATGGTGATTTGACTGCGCAGGATTAAAGGAATAAACAGTAAAAAGCTGAAGGAGACTTGTTTTGTCATTCTAGCAAGTTCTTGAAAAATTAAGATTTTTCATTCCATAAATTTTATTTATTTATTATTATTCAAGTTAAAAACTGTAGTCGCTAAACTGTGGCTTTCAAATTGAATAGTGGTTTTGCTAGTCATTATTTGAGCATTTATTTTTAACCTATTGCTGTCGAGATGTAAAAATCATCTCTTTTTTTAAGAACCGTACAGCTTCGGTACACAAGATAGATAAAGATTAATTTAGGTGATAGCACGAGGTAAGTTAGAACCATGACAGTAAAAACTGACTTGACTTCGAAGCAGGAAGGTTGTCATTTTATATACTTACATTCAGTTTTTCTTTAACCCGTTCTAAAGACAAATCTGGTAAAGTTCCTGAATACATCTTTAGCCAGTTTGGGTTGCAGTCAGAGCTCAACAAACAGAGCTCATCTATTATCTAGAATTAATTTTAAAAAGAGCAAGAAACCGAATGATCTACTGTAATTATGACTCCAGTTCTCACAGAAAGATACTTTTTTAATTCTCTTCCTGTCATCGATTTAGCACAAGATTCCAGATTTAAACTAACAAGTTTTAAATTTGAGAAGTAAATACCATTAAAGCTACTTTACGAGCATTTTGTACACTGATGTGAAGTGTATCTGCTCTAGAAAATCATTTTGCAGCTCTGCCCCGAGGCGGCGCGAGTTTTCCATTTCTCGTGAAATATTTACAGTGCAGACGTTCCGGCCTTCTGCTGGGAAAACAGGCCAGACTGACAGGAACACTGTTGTCCCAATTCAGTTCAATTACTGTAGTTTCACACTGGGATTTTTATTATATGCAGCCCTCTATTACGGTAGTTGGAAATGCCTAGTTTTGTTAAAATACTGAAAACACTCAAACAGATTCACTGATATTTCTGTGATTTGTTTCAACATCGTTTATTAAGAACATAAAAAAATGTATCCTTTGACGATGTACAATCAAAGCTGCTTTCTGTGTGCAAAGAGATGAAGAAAACTTTACGATGTCTGACCAGTGAAACTGACCAAACATTAGCAACCAGTAAATATAATAAAAGATCCCCGTGGACTATGATGTTTGCAGGTGACGTGATCTGTGGTGAGAACAGGGAACAGGTGGAAGAGAACTTGGAGAGGTGACAGTATCAGAAGAGGAATGAAAGTCAGCCGTAGTAAGACAGAGTACATGTGTGAATGAGAGGGAGGCCAGTGGAACAGTGAGGCTACAAGGAGCAGAGGTCACATAGGTGCAGGACTTCAAGTACTGGAGGTCCACTGTTCAGGAAATTGAGTGAAAAAGAGAGTCCAGGCAGGATGGAGTGGATGGAGAAAAGTTTCAGGAGTGATTTGTGACAAAAAGGTGTCAGTAAAGGTCAAAGGAAAAGTTTACAAGACAGTGGTGAGACCAGCTATGTTATATGGTCTGGAGACAGTGGCATTGACAAAAAGACAGGAGAAAGAACTGGAAGTGGCAGAAATGAAGATGTTGAGGTTCTTAGGAGTGACAAGAATGGATAAGATTAAGAATGAGACCATCAGAGGTACAGCACATGTTGAACAAGTGGGAGATAAGAGAGGCCAGACTGAGCTGGTTTGGACATGTCCAGAGAAGGGACAGTGGGTATATTGGTAGATTGATGTTAGAAACACAGCTGCCAGAGGAGATATATGGATGTAGTTAGAGAGGACATGGAGGTAGTTGGAGTCAAATAGGGGAGGATGACTTACTGTGGAGGGAAAAGCCAAAAGAAGAAGAAGAAATATAATAAGATATTGGAAATGCCCTTGTAGAATTTCCCATCCTGGACTAGCCTGGCCCTCGCCTTCCTGCACAGCTCCGCTCAATTCTCATTTCCCTTCACTGCACAGTCTGGGATTCCTCCCATAGACAACGATTTCTCCGGCCGATTTTTGACCGGACCAATCAGAGAGCAGAAGGCGGAGTTTTGAACGACGTCGACTGACGTCGTCATTCAAAATGGCTGCCGCCACGAAGGAATTTTCAATAAAACAAGGTAAAAAACTATTATTTCTCTGCTGAGAAAAAATATATTTCATAGCTGACGTTATATCAGAAGTGTTCCTGAGCAATCAGAGAGCAGAAGGCGGAGTTTTGAACGATGTCGACTGACGTCGTCATTCAAAATGGCTGCCGCCACGAACGAATTTTCATCAAAACAAGGTAAAAAACTATTATTTCTCTGCTGAGAAAAAATATATTTCATAGCTGACGTTATATCAGAAGTGTTCCTGAGCTTAACAGTTCCTAAATCAATTCACGAAATGGTCAAATCTGCTGGATATTAAATAGTTTCGGTTTGACATTTTCCAAACAGCCTCGGGTGCGCTACGAAAATAAATGATAAAAAATCGAATTTTATCTCAAATGTTTTATCTAGGCCAACAGTCAGTAAATTAGAGCCATATAATTACACACTGGTAGCAGAAAAAATATCCACCGAGTGGTTTCTGAGCAATTTATCTGATAGCCTGGACCTCGCCAGGCTAAACTAACAAAACTCCACCTTCTGTTCTCTGATTGGTCCGGTCAAAAATCTCCAGGAGAAATCGTTTTCAATGGGAGGAATGCCAGACCCTAGTCCAAAGCGAAGTGAAGGACAAGGGTCTGGTTTCAACCAGGCTAATCCTGGACCAGACCAGGCCTAAAGTTCACCAGCAGGAGTAGGAGAAAAGTGGGTACTGGCTCCAGTCTGCCGTGCTGCTGTGGTGGCCCTGTTCATTACAGTGGTAGGCCTGCTGCTGGGGGCTTTGGTCAGTTGTGCAAAGTGGTAGAGGTTGGGGCTGAAGACCACTCTCTTTTTTGTTTCCAGATGGTAAAGGGACTTTAGTGTACCCCACACACCTGGGAGAAAGAAAGAGACAGACGCTGAAAATCAGGCAAGAAGTGGAGCACTTATTTTAGTGCAGGATAATATTTCCTCGTTCTGTTTAAGTTCTACTAAAGTTGGAAGTTCAAACCTGTAAGGTTGGTAGGCTGTTGCTGCAGGCACCATCTGCTCTTGGCAGCTGTAGTCGTACTCGTGCAGCTCAGGGTGCATGGTCTCAGAGGAGTCGTGCTCCGGCCCCCAGGCTGAGAGGTGACCCCCTTTCAGTGAAGCTTGCTGCATCCCTGACTCAGAGGTGGAGGGCATCCTCTGCAGGCCTGATGGAGAAATACAGACTACGAGACAAGTACTACACTGGTGTATAAAATATTCAAATTCATGACGAATACGGTACCTGGAGAACTGCTGCAAAGAGTTTTCTTTTCCTTTGAGGATCTTTTTGCAGGAGGACTTTCCTGTGACTGACACCTGAAGAAATATGAGATGTATTACCGGTACTTATTTTTTATGTTAATGCTCATTTGGATTTCAAATTATTGAAAGGAATCAAAAACAGCAAGTATAACTCTCATAACACATGTGACACCTACTTTCAAATTCAAAAAATGTATCACTTTAATAATACATGTATTTATACCCTGATGCATGCTCAATAATCCAGGTAGAAAAATCCAAAAAAGCTGTCATCAGCCAACTGGTTGATCCACTGTGGGAGGGTGCTATTTATAAGACTGAGCTGAACACAGCTTCTCAGACTGAGGAAGTCTTTCAGATGAAAGACGAAACGTTTCTACAGTTTTTTTTGCTTTGTTTTATTTAGTTTTTTTGAATGTCCAGAGGACCAGACTTGGCTTTTTTGGACATGTATTAATGTTTATAAATATATGTTTGCTATGAGCTTTTAAATATTTATAAAGCATTATTAGGCCTTTATAAACCGTTAATAGATTCCAATGTTAGTGAAGATTCTCAGTCATCCAGGACATGATAAAATCAAAAAAGGCATTCAATACAGAAAGTCCAGTTGTTCTGTATTGAATGCCTTTTGTGATTCCAATGTTAGGCAAGTGCTGTACTTTTATTTGTTCATGTACCGGTCGGTAAGCATAATATATTTTCTAGTTGCTCAGCCCATTTTTTTTAAATTATAAATAGCCTTATTTATAATAAACTTTGTGTTTACAATACTCATTCATGCAGGTAACACATTGACAGTTTTGTTATTTAAAATTTAAACTAGAGAAATGGCATTTCCTGCAAACATGCAGTGATTATTGCTGAAAAACAGCTGAAATTAG
>JBBPBX010001497.1:45055-55365 GCA_038048925.1 Garcialebias charrua | reverse complement strand
ATCAGAGCAGTGTACATCCCCGGTGTCCTGAACAGAGGGCGGACATAATGTCGAGGGGTGGCCCTCGCCACGGAGACTGGACCCTTCATCCCGAACTGATTTCTCAGACCTGGACCAGATTCGGGCGGGCGAAGGTGGATCTGTTTGCCACACGAGAGAATGTTCAGTTTCACCTGTGGCTCTCGCTGAGTCCATGGGACGAACCACCACTAGGGGTGGACGCTTTTGCGCACAGCCCATGGCCAAACAAACTGTTATATACCATGTGTCGTTGTGTCCCTGGGCAAGACACTTAACCCCGAGTTGCTCCCGGTAGGTCTGGATGGCGCCTTGCAAGGCAGGCTACCACTACCGGTGTATGAATGTCTGAATGAATGGGTGGATGGTTGGTATTGTAAAGCGCTTTGGGGCTCCTCACAGGGGGCTGGAAAGCGCTAGATAAATAAGTTCCATTTACCATTTTACCATTTACCATATGCTTTTCCTCCGATTCCGTTCATTCCACGCGTGCTGGATCGAGTCCGGGAGGAGGGGCTATCGCTCATCCTTGTGGCCCCCGAGCAAAAGAACACTTCATGGTTCCCGAACCTACAGCAGCTGGTGTCGGACCGGCCGTGGAAGCTGCCGTGGAGGAAGGATGCGCTCCTCTAGGCGGGAGGGGTGATCATGAACTACCCAGAAATAGGTCAGCACCTCTGGGTCTGGATGCTGAACGGGTCTGCCTAGTAAACATGGGCCTCGCTCCAGATGTGGTACGAACAATCCAGGACGCACGAGCTGCGTCTACCATAGCGCTTTACGCATCAAAGTGGGCAGCTTTTCAGCGCTAGTGCGCAGAGAAAGGCGTGGAGGCCACTTCATGTCAGATAGGCTGTGTGCTGACATACCTGCAGCAACTGATGGACAGAAATTTAGCATTCAGCACAATAAAAACTTATGCTACTGCTATTTCATCCTGTCATGAAGGTTTCGGTGACAGAACAACTTTTAATCACCCACTGATGAAGCGTTTTCTGAAAGGTGTGTGGAGGCACAGGCCTATGACACGCCCACTCGCTCCTCAGTTGGATTTGACATTGGTGTTACGTGCCTTGATTAAAGCTCCGTTCGAACCTTTAAATGAAGTGCCACTTAAATTTCTGTCTTAAAACAGTCTTATTATTTTCATTCATTCATTCATTCAACCTTTATTTATACAGGCTAGCCTCGTTGAGCCACGGGGACTCATTTACAAGAGGGACCTGTCTCACTCACACCCAGGGTCAATTTAGAGTTACCAATCAGCCTAACATGCATGTTTTTGGACTGTGGGAGGAAACCGGAGCACTCGGAGAAAACTCACGCATGCACGGAGAGAACATGCAAACTCCACCCAGAAAGGCCCTCGGACCGGGATATGAACCGGGGACCTGCTCGCTGAGAGGTAGCAGCTCTACCAGTTGTGCCACCGTGCTGTCCATTGCCCATTATTGGCTTTGACATCTGCAAAGAGAGTGGGTGATTTATCTGCCCTCTTTGTTGCTCCATCATGAATCAGGATTCAGCCTGACGGTAGCTCAGCCATGCTGCGTCCTAATCCTGCTTTCACCCCGAAATGCATCACCAGCTCATTCAAATCGAGAACGATTACTCTCTGTCCACTCAGCGTCTTTTACACTGGCTATGTGAGGCTATTTCGGAGGCTTATAGATAATCTGGAATGGAACCTCCAGATAATCTCCATGCCCATTCCACGAGGGGTATCTCGTCCTCCACGGCCCTGCATGGAGGGATGTCAGTGGAGGACATTTGTACGGCGGTAGCGTGGGCATCACCATGCTCATTTATTCGCTTTTATTTACGTGATGCTTCCACGTTCTTCATGACTCATTCTATCCTCAGAGTTATGTCAGAATGATTATTTAAAGTCTCATGGAGTTTTAACCTGAGCTCACATTTGTCTGCAGGCAGACACAGTGTGAGATGTTTTTTTATTATCAAAGTCAAAGTCAAAGTCAAAGTCAACTTTATTGTCAGATCTGCAATATGTACAGTGCAGGACATACACAGGACCGAAATTGCGTTTCTCTCAGTCCCTCGGTGCAACAGTAAACATCTAAACATTGAAACACTGAAACATATAATAATAGACATAAGCATAAAATAGTAAAACTAACACTGTCCTGAGTTTTTTTGCATAGTGGTATAAAAAAAGAGTATAAAAAGTATAACTAAAATAAACTAAAGGTTTCTAGCATTGACATTTGCAAAGTGGCAAAGCAGCGTATGAGTCAATGTACACAGTATATGTATGAGGTAGTAGTTGATGTTGTTGTAGAGGCAAAAAGTGGCATATGCAGTAAGGCACATTGGGCATCCCTAAATAAGACCGTTCAGAGCACACTGTATATGTACCAGCAGTGGTGTAGATATTAGAGTAGTGTAAATAAATGTAAACAGTAGTAATTACATGTAAGCAGTAGTAATAAAAGTAAACAGTATTAATAAATGTAAACAGAGAATGTAAACAGTATTATGATTATAGGCAGTGATGTAATACAGACATTATCAGTCTGTTACTGTTACTATCAGTCTGTAACAGTTACTATTGGAGTTACTGATCTGTTCTCTCAGCCTCTGGCCCTTCACCAGAGTTCATTCATACTCTCTGGTGCGCTGTTGCGCATGGAATGCGTAATTACGCATACAGACGGTTGAGTGAGACAGTTTTCTGACCTGCTCTGCTCACTGTTTTGTTCTTAGTAGCAGATTTGTTCTCTCAGTTCTTTTCCCTCTCTTCAGAGTTCATTCATGGTTCTCTGGTGTACTGTTATGCATGGTTTGCACAATCACGCACACAAAAGACTGAGGGATGAAGCATTGACCTGCGTTGTTCACTGTTTTTATTCAGTGCAGGTTTGTGTCTGTTTCAGCCCGCATCTGCAGGTCTGTTATCTCAACCCTTCCTCCACCAGAGATCATTCTATGGTGCGCTATTACGCACATAGAAGGCTGAGTGAAAAATGTGTTTATGTGAGCAGTTGCTTCACTTTGGTGTCTGAATGGACCCAGTGAGGCATAGACTACATCCTGCTCCGCCTTTAACCCACTGGCGATTGGCCTAAAGGGCGGAGCTTATATTAAATAGAATGTTGGTTACGTATTGTAACCCCAGATTCTATGAATATAAGTGTAGCCCTTTAGGCCCTGGGCCTCACTGGTTCCTGAATGGCTGAATGAAAGCTATTTTGGGAACCGTTTAACCGGTCACGACATATTTCATACGACCGGTGAGGCCCACCCACAGCAGGTGGGCGTGGACTAAAGTTTTCAGTGCGTGCGCGGCGTGGAGGGATATAATAATAATAATGTCCTTTTTCTGTCATCTGTGTATGTTTCCCATACACAGACGAAATTCATCTCTGCATTTAACCCAACCACCACCAGGTGGTGCAGTGAGCAGCCATAGAAAGCGCCCGGGGATCTGGAGAATTAGGTGTGCACTCATAGACACCCCAAGGTGTGTAGTGGCCGGGGCGCGAACCCGCGTCCTTCGGGTCCCAAGTCGAAAGCCCTGCCACTACACCATCTTGGCTCCTCTACAGTCTACACCATCTTGGCTCCTCTATTACCCACTAGCGATTGGCCTAAAGGGCTGCGCTTATATTCATAGAATCTGGGGTTACAATACGTAACCAACATTATCCCTCCTCTTACTACACTGAATGTGGTACTTTGCTATAAGTACGATTACAGTATATTTATGGCATCAGAGAAAACTGAGCTTCAGTTATCCACATAAAGTAAAATGGCATCAGCATGAAAAGAAGGAATAAGTTTCAGATTAATTCAGTTTCTGATGTCTGACCAAAGACTTTGTATTGATATGAAAAAAAATTACTCGAGGGATTCATCTTCTGATTTACAGAAGACACACAAATCAACATCAAATTTAAATCTTCTTTAAAGAAACATGGCTACAGGGTATATCTTATTTATTACTTTCAAATGATTATTCTTCACTTAAGGAGATTTAGGCCATTTGACAAATTTAAAATGAGCAGAAGTCCTTATATGATTTATATTGGGAGGTTTCTTGAAATAATCTTGTTATAATGAGTAAATCCTTTGTTGCAAACATTCATTGATCATCTTGTTGCATTTGAAGTCAACTAAGTTACACTCATTTAATTTTAATGTAGACATCAAATCGTCACCTTTGAACATTTAATATTTTTAATTACCGGTAACTGAATCAGCTGTTGGTCAGGTTACTTCTTGTTGTGCCATTAACTAAAGCCATTTAGAGAGGTCAAGGTCGAGAGCTTCAGATCTTTTTGTAAGATATTCCAGGAAGCAGGAGCGGAGTAGAAGAAGGCCCTTTTGCTAAGCTCAGTTCTCACTGATGGAACACTGCAGGTAATCATGTCCTGAGAGCGCACGCTGTAGCTGCACTCACGCAGAGACATGTAGGAGGAGATGTATGAAGGCAGCAGACCAAGAAGTGATTTAAAGATGAAAATGTACCAGTGGAAGAGTCTGCGTGAGGTTAATGATGTCCAGTTAACCAGTGAATACAGGGTGCAGTGGTGGGTACGATAATCACAGCCAGTTATGAATCTTAGTGCACCATGATAGACAACATCCAACATCCGCAGGGTGCTTGTAGGAGCATTCATGTAGATAATGTCACCGTAATCAATGGAGGGAAGGAAAGTCACAGATACAAGGCGTTTCCTAACATTCAGTGTTAGACATGATCTGTTTCTGAAAAAGAAACCCAGTTTAACTTTCAGTTTCTTTACTAGGTTTTCCACGTGGAGTTTAAAAGAGAGATGCGAATCGACCAGGATACCCAAATATTTATAGGAATCAACAAACTCAATAGGGACACCATTTGAGGATAAAATCAGAGGAAGAACTGCTGGGACCGACTTCCTATTTGAAAAAAGCATCCCTTTGGTTTTATCAGCATTTAGGACAAGTTTGAGACAGAACAAATCTGACTGGATGTCAAAAGCGGATTGCAAAAGCTGGAAAGCCTTAACAACTGTTTTAGCTCGACAGTAAACAACTATGTAGTCAGCATAGAAATGTAAGGATGCATCAGGGATGCTCTGACCTACATTACCTATGTAGATTGTAAAGAGGGTTGGTCCTAAGACTGAGCCTTGTGGTACACCGTTTTTAACTGTTAAATAACTGGAAGAAGTACCATTATGTTGAACACATTGCCTCCGATCTGAAAGATAGTTAGAAAACCAACCAATAGTGTGATCAGAGAAACCGATTTCTGAAAGCTTATGAGACAAGATGTTGACTTTTTTTTTAGAATATTTTATTTATAATTTTTCAATAATGACATCACAAAAATCACAATAAGACACAATTCAAACAACAAACATTCTTAAAGTAAATTACACTCAACAATATAACACAACAACCAAATAACAGGGGCTGAGAGGGGGTGGGTAAGATGAGGGAAGAATATAATCCATAAGGATAAAATAAAATATACATGAATCTGGAATATATCCAAAAGACAGATGTTATCTGATTCGCTCCTATATCTTGTCGAGTCCAGCTCGATAACATGACGGTCA
Organism: Garcialebias charrua; assembly: GCA_038048925.1. Taxonomy (NCBI): domain Eukaryota; kingdom Metazoa; phylum Chordata; class Actinopteri; order Cyprinodontiformes; family Rivulidae; genus Garcialebias; species Garcialebias charrua. The sequence continues at coordinate 49,783 of JBBPBX010001497.1, read as the reverse complement.
GTCAATCCACTGTGCCGGTAGATTTTGCATATACCTCAAATATGGTTGCCATATTTTATTAAAAGTCCCACCTCTACCTTGCATCCAGTAGGTTATTTTTTCAAGTGTCACACAGCTATTAATCTCTCCCAACCACATTTTAATTGGGATGGCGGCATCCGATTTCCATTTTATTGTAATACATTTCTTAGCAATTGCCAAAAGGACCTCTGTAAGTTTCTTATCATAAACCGTCTTTAAATTTGAATTTGTAAAGTTCCCCAATAAACAAATCTCCGGGTCTATTGGAATCACGGTGCCATGGATGTCTGATAATGTTTCACAAACCCCTTTCCAAAAATCCTGCAATTTAGAGCACTGCCAGGTAGCATGGAGGAACGTTCCTTCCTCCAAGCCACATCTAAAACAAAGATTAGATATACTCGAATTATATCTATGTAATTTTTGTGGGGTGATATATAACTGATGTAAAAAATTGAATTGTACTAATCTAAATCGAGCATTCAAAGTAGAGGTGAGACCCCCCCTGCACAAATCATTCCATAACTGCATCTCAATAGATATACCCAAATCCTTTTCCCATTTAATTCTGGAAGCATCCACACCAGATATAGTTAAAGTTGACATAAGTGCTGTATACACCCTTGAAATTATTTTACTTAATGGCTGCTTAGCATAACACATTTCCTCAACTGGAGACATACACGGTAACTTCCAACTTCCTTTCTGATCAGTTCTTATAAAGTCACGAATTTGGAGATAGCCAAGAAAATCATTATTCGTCAATTTAAACGTATCTTTTAACTGTTGAAATGACATGAATACCCCCTTTTCATAACAGTGCTCCAGTTGACAGATACCCTTTTCCTGCCAGGATCTAAAGGTACCAGATTGGAGAATCTTCGGTAACAATCCATTTCCCCATAATGGGGATTTAGGGGAAAGAGAACTCTTTAGCCCAAACAGTTCCCGAATTTTAATCCAAATTTGGATCGTCTGAATTATTAATGGATTGTCAGTTTCCTTCTTAATAGTTTTATTATCCCACTTATAAAGCAAATTTAATGGCACCTCCTCTTTTATCTCTGTTGTCTCAATTTTGAGCCACGACGGATGAGCCTGCACTTCAAACATCTGTGCCAAGAACCTAAACTGAGCTGCATAATAATAGATTTGAAAATTAGGGAGCCTAAGACCTCCATCCTCATACTGCAGCGATAATTTATCCATGCTAAATCTTGGTGATTTACCGTGCCAAATAAACTTCCTAAATATTTTCTTAAGAGATATAAAGAATGCGTTTGGAATGTGAACTGGGAGTGATTGAAACACATATAGAAACCTAGGGAGGATATTCATCTTAATTACATTAATTCTACCAAATAATGTGAGAGGTAAGTCCATCCATTTTCCTAAATCCTCAGTCACCTTCTGAAGAAGACTAGGTAAATTTAATTTAAATACATTTTTGAGGTTACCATCTACATATATTCCTAAATATTTGAAGCCCTCAGGAGACCATTTGAAATTAGACACATTTTTAACTTTATTATGGTCAAATACGGAAATCGGTAAAACCTCACTCTTTTCCAAATTAACCTTGTATCCCGATATTGAACTATATCTACCCAATAAGTCCTGAAGATGACAGAGAGAATATTCTGGATTAGTTAAAAATAAAATGATATCGTCTGCAAAAAGCGAAATCTTATGTATGTCCGTACCTATCTCAAACCCGCTAATATTAGAGTTTTTCCTAATGGCCTCAGCCAAGGGTTCAATAGCGAGCACAAATAGGGCAGGGCTAACTGGATCTCCCTGTCTGTTGCCCCTATACAACCTAAATGAGTCAGAGGTGATCCCATTGGTCACAACTCTAGCTTGTGGGGATCTGTACAGAGATTGTATCAAATTAACAAACCCATCTCCAAAACCAAACTTCCTAAGGAGAGAAAAAAGGTATTGCCATTCAACCATATCGAAAGCCTTTTCGGCATCAAGTGACATGGCTACACTCTGATGATGATGATGAATTCAATTTATAACGCACTTTTCATTAATGAAAATCTCAAAGTGCTCACTCTGTATCTTTTTTTTATTAGCAATATGAATTATATCAAGCAATCGTCTCAAATTATCAGTGGAGAATCTATTTATAATAAACCCTGTTTGATCGGGGTTGATCAGTAAGGGTAAATACCTTTCCAATCTCTTTGCTATCATTTTTGTAACTAATTTATAATCCGTATTAAGGAGTGAAATTGGTCTATAGGAAGAACATTTTAAAGGATTTTTTCCTTTTTTATGAATGACCGTTATAACAGCGGTGAATTCTTATGTAAGTTCATAGATGGTTGGTTTCTAAAATGTTTTAGCGGGACATATTGTATTACCTCAGCTCAAACCAGATTTTTTTTCTTGAATTGTTTCCAGATTCAGTGGAGTTAAGTGTTACAAAGATTTGTTCTAAAAGGTGCTTAAGTTTCTACAAAATCCACTAAGGTGAAGTCTTTATTTTTTTTACTTGTAATATTTTAGGAAAAGTATGGCCAAAATGGGACCTATGGTCTTGTGAATATGCACAAGTGAAACTTTAATTTTGATATTATAATTTTGTGTATTTAATATGATTTGAAGTTTAATAAAGATGTTGAAAGAACAACAACTGATTGCTTCATTAAGATTGTTGGTATGAATGGAAAGGAATTGCATAAATGTTATGCATTTTGATTAATTTAGTTCATTACATATGCATAAATGACATGTAATTAAAATAAATATATGCTATTTATATTGAATAATAAACCTGATTATTATGCAAATTAAAATAATATTCTTTATGTATTTGAAATACATACACTCAAGATTATTCATTTAGAGTAATTATATGTTATTAATTCTGAATACATAAACCTGAGGGTTATGCATTTAAAATAAATAGGCCTTATTACATGAATGAATATGCATCATGTAAGGTTTATTTCATAGGTTTGCCTTAAAATTATCTAATAAAAGTACACGCAATTTTGTCATTTAATAAAATTACACAAATCTTAAAAATTGGGGTTAAATATTTCTGTGAGTGTGGGCAAAGGAATCCGGAAAACCCCTCTCTCTTCTTCCTTGCTCAAGAACATCCATCAAAAGTGGCACCAGAAGATCTTGAAACTCTTTATAAAACTCAGATGGGAAACCATCCTCCCCGGGGGATTTATTTCCCGGGAGTGATTTAAGAACCTCAAGTATCTCTGATCTATGAAAGGGTTTATCCAAATTATCCCTGCCCTCCTCTGATAGACGCGGCAATTCAATGGAGGATAAAAATGACTCTATTTCACCAGAATCCCCCTGAGATTGAGATGTATAAAGGTCTGAATAGTACCTTTTAAAAGACTCGTTAATTTCTCCAGGATTATATGTTATAACATTTTGGGGGTTTTCAATAGCGTTAATTGTTCGTTTGTTTTCCTCAGTTTTAAGTTGCCATGCCAATACTTTCTGAGCCTTTTCTCCAAATTCATAAAATTGTTGCTTACACCTGATTATTGCTCTCTCTGCTTGATATGTATTCCTATTGTTGTATTTTAGTTTCAGATTCACCAGTTCTCTGTACCTGTCTTTTGTTGGGGCAATTTGATAGGTTTTCTCAAGGTCAGAAATTTGTCTTTCCAAAGTGTTAAGCTCAGAGTTATATTTCTTCTTCACTCCCTTAGTATATGATATAATTTGGCCCCTCAGATAAGCTTTTAAAGTGTCCCAAAAAATAAATATATTTGGAGCAGATGGCCTATTTGTTAAAATAAAAAAATTAATTTGTTCCCTAATGAAAGTACAGAATTCAGATTGTTTTAAGAGGGTGAGATTAAGTCTCCACCGGTACCTTACTTCTACTTTATCAGGCACAGGCACCGACATCACCAACGGCGAGTGATCACTAACATTCTTTGAAACACATTTTCATCATTTTTTGAAACACATTTGCTTGCACTGCTGCTGGATTTTTGAAAGCTACAAATGTAACAAGAAAGTTCATGCTCAGTAATCCAGGTATCAAATCCGATCATTTTCAATCAGGTCATCTGGACAAATGTAACCTTTTGCAAATTTATGATTAAAAACACAAAGCATGAAAATCAGAGTGCTGGACTCATTTTCCTGATGGCATCTGAATGATACACACTTATCATTGAACTTATCCAGGAAGTGTGCTTGGTTCTGAGATTTTTGGAGGTTTTTGAACGGTTACTTAATTTGATTTTTAAACAGCATCCCCAAATGGCCAACTTGTCATGGCCTAGGAAAATTACCAGGTCTTGTACAAATTGCAATCGTTAAATAGAGGAAGCGCAGCCATAATGCAGGAAACCATATGGTAAACTTTGGGGTCTCAGCTGCTTGACTCTAAGAACTGTGAGGTGAAATCGGGGTGCGTCCTGCAAATTAAAGGTTGTTATGGTCGAATCTTTCTCAATCCCAGCATAAGAGGGCCTGACTGTAGTATTGTTTGGGTAATACTGGTTTACCCTTGCGCTTCGCGCCAATCACTGAAGACTTCTAGTCCACGCCCACCTGCCGTGGGCCCCGCCTCGGTCTGCTATTTATTCTGTTGCTGACCGAGAATCGGCTCCCAAGTAAGGTAAAACAATTTTTCACCAAGAGCCAGGGAGGCCCGGGGCTTAAAGGGCTCTGCCTGCATTCATATAATCTGGGGTTACAGTACGTAACCAA
>JBBPBX010001497.1:0-42676 GCA_038048925.1 Garcialebias charrua | reverse complement strand
CATCACGCAGAGCCTGACCAAAGATGGAGTTGGCCAAGATCCCGCCGTCACTGGTTCTTCCATACCCCCCAACATCAATGATACGGAACCTGTATTTTGCATCAACGACAGCTAGAAGAACCAATGAGTGGGATCCTTTGTAATTAAAAAACATTGAACCTGAATTGCGAGGTGCTTTCAGCCTGATATGTTTCCCATCCAAAGCACCGCAGCACAGAGGGAAGTTCCATTTCTCCTCAAAATCCTTTGAAATGGACCTCCAATCATCCACTGTAGGTACAGCCATGTACTCCTCCACTAGACAGTCCCAGATAGCGGTCGCCACATCAGGAACAATGGTGGCGACAGTGGAAATTCCCACACGAAAGCTGCTTGCTATGGTCCTGTAGGAGTCGCCGGTTGCAAAAAACCTGCACAGAGAAAGAGTCATTAAAATTACATATATAACATTAAACGTACAAGATGTTTAATGCACATAATAGAACCGAAACACACACACACACACACCTCAACTTACAGCATGTGTAATGCACATAATAGAACTACACACACACACACACACACCTCAACTTACAGCATGTGTAATGCACATAATAGAACTACACACACACACACACCTCAACGTACAACATGTGTAATGCACATAATAGAACCTACACACACACACCTCTATATGTATACACACATTATTATGTGTGGCAAACATCACTCAAATAGACACAATACAGTGTAAATATCCAATGTACTTATATACACACGCTTATATACAAAGAATATGTATGTATATATAGTTATATGTAAATATTTATATATATACAGTACATATATATATATATATATATATATATATATATATATATATTTATTTATTTATTTATTTATTTATTTATATAAGACAGAAAGAGAGACAGATATTCGCGCTATATTTATCTGTTGTCACAAATAACCAACCGGAGACAGATGGCCAAGCGTTCTTCTGCAGGAATCGCGCGCCTGTAGTTGGTGTCCTGGTAGGTGATGCGGGCACCAACACGAGACAGCAGGTCGTCAAACTGGGCACAGGTCAGACGGAAGTACCGCTGAAAGCGCTGCTCGTCCATGCACAGCTCCTGGATTAAACGGTGAAACTCACCCAAGTGCAAACGCCTCTGAATAGTTTCGTGAACCCAGACACGGCGCCTTGCACGTCTTCTGCGTGCTACTAGTAAATATATTAAGGCAATTGTCACCACATCATCATCATCATCCTCCATTTTGAAAAAAGACAACAACACGTCAGACCGGAAAGAGAATCAAGACGCTCCTCCCACACCCCGCCCACGCCGTGGCCGCTTCACGTTCCGGTCTGGAAACCACTGGGTCTCTCTGCGTCCACTTGCGTGCGTGTAGAGCTTTTTTGCAGTTGAAATTGCGTTCGGTCTGGATGTACCATTAGCCAATTGATCCCTGTATCACAGTATCTTCCATAGTGCTTCAAATGTACAGGTATCAGTAATGTTTGAGAGGCTATTTCTACTGTGTTCTTGGTGTTAAAAAATAAGCTTTACCTTAGCTTTCCATATAGCCATTTCAGCCCAGAAACTCTCCATTTCAAATTCTTCTGGGTGCTGCAGTGGTGGCAACGTCATTGTCTGGTACTCCAGAAACTCCTCTGCCAGCAGCTCATGCTCCTCTGGTCCATGGTAGGGGAGCAGGTGGGGAAACACCTATGCAAAGAGTTACACGTTTTTTATTTTCTGATAGTCATCAACCAACAGCAGAAAATAAATAAAAGCATTTTAAAAGAAAAGCCACATAAGGAAATCTCATTTACATAAAGACAAAATGCCTTGTAAAATTCAAGATAAGTAGTAATTATTGAAAAACCCTAACCTCTCAACAAAGTAAAGGACGTCATCTATGCTGCATTCAGACCTCTGTCGAACATCAACATACGTTACATGTCTCAGTAGTGGTTCCTGTAGGGGCAGCTTCTTTATGGCATAGTCTAGAGCTCTGAGCAGAAATGTTAAAGCAGCCTCATGGAAGTTATTTGTTGTGGTGTGATGTCTCCATCATCTAGCAACTTGTTCAGCTTAGCCCTGGTGGTGAAGCCAATGTTCAGCTTTCTTCCTGCCAAACAAATAGAGCTAACATAAATACTGTTATGCTAATGATCAGAGAGACATATTGGACAAGAAGTCATGTTAGGCTGATTGGTAACTCTAAATTGACCCTGGGTGTGAGTGAGACAGGTCCCTCTTGTAAATGAGTCCCCGTGGCTCAACAAGGCTAGCCTGTATAAATAAAGGTTGAATGAATGTGGTGTTGGGCTACTGGGAAAGTCATTCTTAATAAAATTAATAAAACTTAGCAGGTTTATCATCAGGAGGTGAGCACCATATTGGGTTCCCCCATACTCACTTGTAATATTTCTAGTTTCTCTTTTTCTTTTGTTTATTGTAGATTTTTCATAAAAAATGCATCGATAAAGTTAGTTTAACTGTTTACTGGAAAACTGAAGCGTTGCAATGCATTATGGTCACATGACGAAAGCAAAGCACGGAACGAAACCTTGCCATGCTGTGTTGCTCCATTTGACCACTAGATGTCTGTCTTCATCAGCATAACAGCTTTAAATAAAGTCTTTTCATTCATTCAACCTGTATTTTATTTTTATTTTATTTTTTAAATAATTTCTGCAGTGTTAATTCAATTAACACTGCAGAATCATTCATGATGTTCAAAAAAGCTTTCAGTGTGTAACTTTTATTACTTTGGTATTTTAGTATGTAGCATTTTTATTTCCATTGCCTCCTTTTTCTGTTGCTTTTATTCTTTTTCAATGATTTATTGTACCGGTTTTTATATTTTCTGTCCTGTTAAGCACCTTGGTCAATGCAAGGCATTGTAGGAAGGTGCTATACAAATAAAGTTTATTATTATTATTATTATTATTATTATTATTATTATTATTATTATTATTATTATTATTATTATAACTTCAATTCAAATGTGACGTGTGCTACTGACCACTTGACCAGGTCACCCTTGTAAAAGAGATATCGATCTCAACGGGCTCTACCTGGTAAAATAAAGGTGATCGAGTGATTGATTGAAAGACCACATCAACAGTACAGATCAAATTAAAGTTACAGATCAAGTTTTAAAGTGCACTTCCAAGTTGTATCCAAGTTTAATTCATATAAGAGTCAATTAAGCTTAATTTACTTCAATATTGTTTCAAAAAACAAATAGTAATTTCTTTTTTGTTGCGCAACCCAAAATAAATTAAACCAATTCCAAATTTCTATAGGCAGTCAACAGATTTAATGAAAAGTAACTAAAAGGATCCTAAAAGGATGAAATTACAAAAATCAAAGGATTTATTTAATACTTTACGTATATATATTCTATTCGGCCACGAAATTAACAAAAAGAGAATGAGCTTTTAATCACTAAGACCACTTTTAAATCTCAAATACATAAATGGAGTGGGCGTTTCGCCACCACATTTCTATTTCATAAAAGGAACCCAAATACATAAAATAAACGACTCACCGTCGAGTGGTTGACACAAAACACCCAATACAATCCTCCGGCCGCGTTAATTTGGCTTGATACAGCGGGGTTCTCTCATGATTTATGAAGACACCGAGCACAACCAGCTAGCCACAGCGTTAGCACCCGAGTTCACCTCTGACCCGGAAGATGTCAAGATGGAATAGTCCATTTTTAGTAGGGGGATACAGAAATCGACCGGTTTTTGTATTGTGTTTTTAATGATCGTTTTCATCGTAACTATAATTATTTTTATGTTAAATGTACATTAACAAGCAGGAGCAATGTTAGGGATATAGGTGACTGGCTGAGACGGGGCGGGGGCTGCTGATTGGGGGCCCCAGGCAACGGCATCATTTGCCTACATGGTAGATCCGTGTCTGTTCTCCCCTGCTCCCTCCCCTTCTTATCCTCCCTCCTCTCTGCTCCCTCACCAAGGGGGAAAAAGTAAACAAGCAGCTACGAGAGCTAGCGTAAGAGCCCGTAAATAAGTTTTTTCGTTTTTACTGATAGATAATTAGTTATTAGCGGTACTGCATTTAAAAAAAAATAGCACAAATCCGCTTATGAATTATAAAAGTTAGTCAATCCGTTGTAACCCTGACAAATTGTTTAGGTCCGCTATAAACGGATTAGCGCTTTAGCGCTCCCTAGCGGTCTGGCGCCCACCTTTGAATACCTCCTTCCAAAAATCTAACACTTGAGGACATGCCCACATACAATGAAATAAAGATCCTTTTTGTAAACTACATTTAATGCAAGTGTCAGGAATATTAGGGTTAAAGTGATGCAATTTAACTGGAGTGATGTATTGTCTAGACAGCCATTTGTATTGTAGTAATTTGGAGTTTATGTTGGCGGATTGTTTATGAGTCGAGGTACAGGCTTCAGACCACTCCTCACTCGACACACTATCACCCAAATCTGTTTCCCATGCCTTTAAAATGTTGACCGAAGATTCTTTAGATTTGTCAGCAAACAGGGAATAGAGACGAGACACCTGCCCTCCTTCATCTAGATGCTTTATGATAATATCCTCTAATGAGGACAAAGAGGGTATATCAAGATTATTTTGTTGCTTGGATAAAATAAAACTCCGGATTTGAAGATATTTATAGAAATGTTTTGTAGGAATATCATATTTGTTTTTAAGTTCTTCGAATGACATAAATACCTTCCCCGAGAAAAGATCAGAAATCTTAGCTACCCCCTTTACAGACCAGAGCTTGAATCCTAGATCTGCTCTACCTGGACCAAAATCCCTGTTGCCAAAAATGGGTGAGAACTGGGATAGATATTGCCTTTCTCCCAAATGATCAAGTACTTTTTGCCAAATAAGTATCGTATTTTTCAGAAAAGGGTTTTTTGTTTGTTTGATAAGCTTTTTCCTGTCTGATGAATACAAGTATAAGTTTATAGGGATAGAGATCAGCTGTGACTCAATTGTAACCCACGCTGGGGGATGGCTGGTAATAAAGTAAAACATAGCTGCCCTAATCTGAGCTGCCCAGAAATACCATAATAAATTTGGCAATTGCAAACCTCCTCTGTCATATGGCAAATATAATAGAGACAATCTCAATCTCGGACGCTTACTACTCCAAATGAAATTGGAGAAAGTTTTATTTATCTCCTTAAAGAAGGAGGGAGGTGGAGAGAGTGGAATCGATTCGAAAAAATATAAAAATTTTGGCAATATTGTCATTTTTATAATATTAACACGACCAATTAAGGAAATGGGCAGTTTGGACCATCTTTCTATTGAATGCATAACTGATTCTATAAGGGGGTTATAATTAGTTGGAATAATATCGTTTATTGTAGGAGTAACTTTAACACCTAAATAGGTAAATCCTTGTTTTGACGCTTCATATGGAGTAGAAACTGGGGGATTGAGACGTTCTTTTTCTGATAAGTACATTATTTCAGATTTAGTGTTATTTATCTTATAACCTGAAAAAAACCCAAAGGACTTAATTAACTCATTTATTGTGGGCATGGTGTTCCCCAACTTAGAACAAAACAATATTATGTCATCTGCATACAGGGCTATACGATGTTCCAAGTTCCCTATTCGTATACCAGTTATTTTATCATGTTTGCGAATTGCCATAGCTAAAGGCTCGATGGCCAGTGTGAACAACAAAGGAGAAAGGGGGCAGCCTTGCCTTGTCCCACGTTTCAATTTAAAGGAAGATGAAGTCAGACCATTGGTCAAAATTTCCGCTTGTGGGTTCGAATATATTAATTTTACCCAACTAAGAAATTTCCCTTTCCCAAACCGTTCCATAACAGCAAACATATATTGCCATTCTATCCTGTCAAAGGCCTTCTCTGCGTCCAGTGACAGGATAGCATTGTCTGGGACTTCATATTTCTCAAAAATTACATTAAACACCCTTCTGATGTTATGAAACCCCTGTCTTCCCTGCACAAAACCATTTTGATCAGGGTGGACCATCATGGGTAGAAGTGACTCTAACTTCTTGGCTAAGACTTTACATAAAATTTTAACATCATTATTAATCAGAGATATTGGCCTGTATGAGCCACATTGAGTTGCAGGTTTACCTGGCTTCAAAAGTAGGGAAATTATAGCTGTTGTCAAAGTATGCAGGACTTTTATGTTGAAAACAGACTTATACTGCTGCAAAACCTTTACAACACATATACACACACATGGTAAGTTGCCTTTGGCACAGGACTGAGAGCAGGGTGTGATGGTACACTTTTTACCCCTTGGTGTTTGACCCTAGATTAGTTTAATTTTTGTGGCATTTTAAACTCATAAGCAGACATATAAGACATGTGTTTTTTATTTTTAGGCTTTGTTATTTAGTAAACTGTCTTTGAGTTATTATATGGCATTTTCAAGTTAACCCTGTGCTATAAAGAATAAGACTGAGTGATGCAGACACAGGGTAACACACACACACAGCAGGCCTTGCTATGCCCGTGCACCACAAAGGTCATATATGCATGTTCACTCAGGCCCAGGAGGAGGCCTGAACAGAATTAGGTCAAGTAGATAAGAATGCAAGAAGGTTACAGAGGGAAACCTTTCTGTTGTTAGTTTTGCTGTGTTGATGTCATACAGAACTCCATAGGATAGATAAAGGGAACACTTTGTTGGACGAGCTGGCCTCTTAAAACAGAGCTCTGTGATTCAAGGCCTGTTAAAAATGAAAATAGTTTTTAAAGCATTTAAAACAAAGATAATTAAAATAAAATGTAATCTTTGAATAAGCAATTTTTGAACCATGCTACAGCAGCTCTAGTGCACACACACACAAGCACATGAACAGCCTCTCACCAGACAGAGTACACCCACGCACACATGAACACACGTGCACAGACGCGCACGCACGCACACACATAGATAAACAGCTAAGGTCTGCCCGGAGCAGAAAAATAGGTCAGATGAGATAAAAAAGTGTACACTTTTACAAACTCACAGAGGAAGAGCTGCGGAGGAGTTTTTAAGGCTCTTAAAAAACAGTTCACTTCTAAATCAAACACATATAATTATATAAAAAAGTGTTCTTATATGAAACAAAGTGTGATAAGTGATTGAATATGTGAAGGGTGTATCATATAATTAGCTGAAGATGCATGATTATAGTATTGTGAGTATAGTAATGTGATTTATATGTTTTCTTTTAAGATTCACAGTGAACCAGAGGTGTTCATCTCCACTGCTGGGTGTTAATGATAGTTTTGAATATTACACAACACGTTACAAAAGTGTTTTTCCACAGTTTGGGTAAATCTAGGTGAAAGTTGAACTTGTTCTGACTGAAAAATTGGAACTTTGCCCAAATGACAGATGGCATTAAGTCATTCTCTGCTAAGGGAGGGTGACAGCTGAAAGAGACATTATGTCACCAAACTCTGTCTAGAGGGTGGACGAGGTGTAAAACGTTACCTCACCACAGACCAATGAAGCCCTATCAAAATGATGTAACTTTCTAAGGAGGGGAACTGAAGCCCCCTCTCTGGGCTATAAAAAAGCTGTGGAAGAGAAGAGAATTTGCTGAGTTGCTGAGTTTTGTAAAAGGATTTTTCTTTGACCAACAAGGAATAACTTTTGCCTCTCAGCCCGGATATTTCCAAATCCTTCAAAATTGGACCAGCTTCAGAGATGGAATAAATTTTCCTATTCTTTTGGAAATCCCTTGTGGCACTTTCTGACAAAAAAAGGTAGGATATATTCCCAGTTTTATCCACAACTAAATTTATATTAAAATTATTATGACAGCAAAAAAGCCTCTTTCTGCATAAAGAAAAGTCAGTCACAAGGATAACTTTGTTTGGTGAAAAATTAAATGAATTTTGGGAGAACCAAGCGCTGACGGCTTGCCGCAAGGCTGTTTATGTTAGTGGAACACGGTGTACTTTTTATCTCCGCTCTGCTGTTGAGGGCCTTTCGTCGGTTCGACTGAACCAATGATGGATTAAAAGCTGCTTTTTTGTGGAATACTACTTTTCCTGATCTGAAAATATTTTTATGGAACAAAACAACATCTCTTGATTAGATTCAACAATAATTATGGAATACAATTTGCTGAAGTTGCTGAAGTCATGAAGAATTAGTTGAATTTGCTGGATACTTTAAGAAGATTGGATTAATTCAAAGAGAGTTTACTCCTGGACAAAAGAAGTGCTTTTTGCGGCATCAGGATCTGCTCTGACAGGTCGTGGCTTATCAGCTTGTTTAAGCTAAGGGAACACCGCTTCTGAGGACCTTTCATCAGTACCACAGAAGCTTGAAGGGAGTTTGGAGGAAGTTTTGTACATCGAAGATCAAGCGTAAAGTAGTTTACAGTCTAAAAGAACACAATGTTCTATTTTTAGTCTCCGGCCTGCTTCGGAAGGTCTCTCGTCAGCACCACAGAATAAAATGATGGATTAAACATCATTTAAAGGAATATACTATTTTTCTGAACCCTTGATGTGAAGGAAGACATCAGCCCGGAGACCTGGCCATGGAGGACTGATTGTTTAAAGTCTGAGAGAACAGGATGTTCTTTCTTGTCACAGCCTGCTTTGAAAACCTTGTTCATCAGCATCGCAGAACAACTGAATGGATTACAATATCTTTGAATGGAAATAACACTTTTGAGGAATAATTGATTTGCCTAAAAGGATTACCAGATTTTTTAGCCCTGAACAGTTTTGATGGATTACAACTGGGATTTTTAACACGACAGAATTACCTGGCGGTTTCTCTGTGGAATCACAACGAAGACTTATTCAGTATGCTGGAAGTGCAGACTTTTCTGACTGGATTATAACAGGATTACCTGAAGATTTCCCTGGTGGGATTACAAAACAAAATTTTCCTAAAGTGGATGATTACAAAACAAGTTTTTCTGGTGGAAATAAAAACACAAGTTGGAACACAACAAGATTATCTGGATGGAATTAAACAGTTTTGATTAGAATCAGATAATTGTGGAACAAACCAACTTTTTAAAGATTATACAAATTATTATTAGGGGTTGAACGAGTACATAATTTTTAACCTCGACATTAACATAAAAAAACTCGAACGACGCTCGAGTAGCCGATGACGTCACAGTGTCTTACGATGCAAAATAAATAAATAAATATAAATGCCTAAAAACGTCTTTACAAAAAGAAAAAAAAGACCAACAAAGCATTGGGAGCATTTATTATGCTCCTATCATTTATCATACTGCACATAAGTCACAGGAAAAACAAAACTATTAGTTATATTAATAATATTAAAAGTGAAAGTATAAAGCGATGAAAACCGAAACTTAAAAACAAATGGGGCCACAGCCACACCGTACCACCGCCTGCAGCTGTGCAATTTAGGTTTACTTTTAGAGATTGTGTTTATAGATTTTTGGTAGCTCTAGAGAGATGAATATTTGTTTTTTTTGTTTGTGAAACGAGAGAAAGGAAGCCGTTTCGGCCGTGTTATAATATGGGACCTGCATTGCAACACTGCCCTCTGCTGTCACAATCTACTACAAAGAAAGTCAACACGAAGTAGCGCATTTTATAAAATTATAAACTGTTTTACCTTTTTGACAAGACGGCCTGCTCCATTAACATCCGTGCGCACACAGGAATCCATTTTGTAGCGTCTACTAAAAGCTAAAAGCTGCCCCGCGCGCTGTGAAATGTGAAATGTGACGTCACTACGGGTACCCGAGTTGGACAAAAAAGCCTCGATAGAAGTCAAAGCACTCGAGCTGTCGAAAACTCGGGTACTCTGTTAATGCACTAGATTGGAGTACAACTCAATTCAATTAAAGCTAAAAACACATTAAAGCCCAGCGTGTGGAAGACACCTTTGGTGAGTTGTTGAATCTTTTATCTCTTTAAATGCAAGTCATGTAACCTGATGAAATCTTTTCTGTAGTAAGAAGTGCTTATGCTGTTACCCCCTGCAACTATTAATTAAAGAAACATAAAACGTACAAATTTGGATTTTTTTCATTGAGTCATGTGATATTAAATGATGGGAAACTTGGTTCAAGATAACAACAAAATTATTGGAGGTTTTGAATGTTTTTTTTAGCCGCAAGAGTAAAACAATATCCTGGAACCTTATTTTCCTGGGTTCCAAAGCTAACCAGGCGGATAACAATTACTATCTACAAGAGGTAAGCTGTCGTTAATGCATGTTTCTCCGTGTGATACGATCTGACTCCATTCTGCTAAGTCAGGCTTTCGGCGGAGTGAAACGAGGATATGACATGCAGATTCAGAGACAGTAACAGTCTGGTTGAATTACCTTGTCTCAGCCTTAATCCTAACTGATCTGGAGACATATCGGGTAATACTCGTGTGCAAGGATAAAAGTTCAGGACCCGTTGCCAGAGTAGGCTGGAGTGAGGACTTGTTGCAAGGTCCTACGGCTAACCTCACTCACGTAGAATGACATTGTATTAAGTAAAGGAGGTAGAGACCCTTTCTCAAAGGCTTCTTTATACATGTCAAGCATGGGAGGTATCAGTTTAGATTGAAAAATTTTGTATATTTCAATTGGAATTTCATCCGGCCCCGGGCTCTTCCCACCTTTCATACTTGTTATAGCCTCAGACAATAATTGTGTATCGAGCTCAAAATCAAGTGATTTTAAGGATTCGTTATCTAGGGGAGTAAATTCTAATGAATCCAAGAAAGCATTTTGTGCCTGGGGAGCTAGGTCTGAGTAGTCTGAGCTATATAGTTTGTAGTAAAAATTTGAAAATGTGTTGTTTATTTTTTTTGGGTCAGATGATAACTCCCCCTCAACTGTTTGAATTGAGTTTATTGCTTTATCTGATTGTTCCTGTTTAATACGCCAAGCCAACAATTTACTGGCCTTTTCACCTTGTTCAAAATACGACTGTTTCAATTTCATTAAACTTTGAATTGCTTTATTTGTAGATAGCATGTTATATTTAGCTCTTAACCTAAGAAGTTCTGTATTTAATTGGGTTGAAGGATTATGAAATAGTTGTATTTCAATGCTTTTAATAGATTTTTCAAGTTGTTCCGATTCTTGTTTATTGATTTTATGTTAAAGCTGTAAAACTAATCATTTGGCCTCTTAAATATGCCTTAAAGGCCTCCCATCTCACAGTTGCTGAGGTTTGGTGAGTGTTCAATTCAAAATACTGTAGTGGACCTACCCAGGGTCAAACTAAGGTTTTTGAACTGTCCAGTGACCTTCACTGATACTCTCAGAAAAAAGACATTAACACTATTTTATTACATTATTTTGAATCAAAACACAATAAGTCATAAGAGACTCTCTTATTCCTCTATTTTTGTGTTAATGAATAACCTTGTGTTACTTGTATAAGCATTATTGAATTCAATGTTTGTTAAGTCAAAGACTGTTTAATTCAAACTGTTTAATTCAAGTTGGAAATCCAATGGTATTTCAAAATAATGATCACTTCTTCATATGATGAATCAAACGGTGAAAGTGAATTAATATGTCAGACTGAACTCGATCAGTTTTGTTAGAAGTTAGAATGCAGTTTCAATCAGTTGTTTTATGAAGCTGGCTCCAGTCAATCTGTTTCTCTCTCTTCATTCTAAACAACTTCTTCTCTGTTCTAAAAACTGATATCCGAGTGACCTTCATCCCACTGGTTCGTTTGGACCAATGGGGAAACAACAAGTCACTGATCTGAGATCCTTCCTTAAAGTTCTAAGCTGTTGTTGGAACTGACGGAGTTTGCTGAGGACCTCAATGCCATGAGGTTCCCCAAGGAACTGATGATCGTCTGGTCAACACGCTAATGACCACATCATTCAGTTAAAGACTTATAACTTGCCAAGTTATAAGTCATCTTCAACAGCTGAAAAAGCTCTTTTATTGACATTCCTTTAAGGAACGTCTTATCTTGAAAACAACACCAGGAGCTGCCGTTACTTTCGGTTCGAGTCAAGGCGCACGTCTGGAGACGCTGAGAATGGTAAACGAACTGACCAAACTGGACCGAGGGAGACTGACCATCTTCACGAGGTAAAAAGTCGTCAAATGCTTTGCCAAGGGTACCAACGTGTAGCTTTAATCGGCCGGAGAACTGCCATGTTTCTGGTTAAAACACATCAAGATAACTCCCTGACTCTTAACTTTTCTTCCTCCATTTTTCTCCTCCTAAACCTTTATCTTCCTAAGCCAGAAACTAAGTTAATGTACCAGCAGAAATGAGTAAAATATCATCCTTCACTTGTTCTGTTGTTCCTATATTTCATCTGTGCTGAAGTTAATTATAGGAAAAATAATCAACCAATCATGTACAAATGTGTGATGTAATTTATAATTATGTTAAATAAATGGTGCAGTCCTGCTGTACCAACATAAGTTTAACGTTTCCTGTGAATTACATCTGGTCAAGGTATAGAATTATTGGTATTAAACTGAAAAAGAGAGAACTCGTTTAATTAATGATGTATTTTTGTGTCAGTCTAAACCCTGCCAATTTATACATCTAAAATATAGGTAAGTCAGTAAACTGACCCCTTCCTATATTACTACAATACATATCTATTTTTGTTCCAATAAAATTTATGAAATCTGGGTCCCTAAGCCAAATTGATTGTAGACGCCACTTTGGTAAAAAGGAAAGATTAGAAACCTTAAGGTAGAATGAGATCGGAGCATGATCAGATATTACTATACTATCATACCAACTGGTTGTAATATATGAGACCAAATCAGCTGAGACTAGAAAGTAATCGATTCTTGAAAACGTTTGACAAGTACTGGAATAGCATGAGAAAGACGACTGATTAGGATGCATAGTTCTCCATAAATCAACCAAATTGAGATCTTTCATATAATTAAGTAATTCTTTCCTTGTTTGAGCATGAGAGGTGTCTTTGCCTGTAGATCTATCTAGCGTTGGTATGAGCGTACAGTTGAAATCACCTCCAATAATGTACCCTCTGCTGCCATCAGGGAGGAGACTGAGGAGTCTCCAGGCTCAAACCAGCAGACTGATGGTGAATCCAGACCGAACGCGTTTTCAACTGCAGGAGCGTCCGGTTTACATGCAAAGTCAATGGGGGACGCGCCTCCAGGCGTCTCTTGGCGTAGGGCGTCACGTCACGTGCGTGTTGAGCGTGCTAGAAAGCATTTTTCGTGCACGTGAACCCGCGTCAGCCTCCAAACCACGCCTTGACCATGCTGAAGATTTCGCCGTTCAAACTCGTGAACGCACGCGTCAACCAATCAGGGAGAGTTGAGTGGAGGAGAAAGGGGGATGACGCGGAAACGAGGGGACGGGGGTATTGCGCAACTATGTGACGTATTGTTTGTGGGACACAGAAATAACCCGCAAAGTCATGTACATGTACTATGGAAGAGAAACTCATTGTAGCTGTGTGTTCGCGACAAGTCCTTCACGACCAGTCAAGTCTGCTCTACAGGGACAGAAATAAAAAGCTCCTTGCCTGGCGGAGTGCAGAGAGGAACTCGGTATACCGGTAAGCTCCCCCCCCACCTCCGCCGCAATTTCACGTTCTGGTCTGGACACCACTGGGTCCAGTGCGTCCACTTGCGTGCGTGTCTAGCTTTTTTGCCGTTGAAAAGGCGTTCGGTCTGGATGTAGCATGAGAGACAGCTCTGTTCATCAGGCAGTCAAAATGCTAAACACTCTGCCTGCTCTGCCTCCCCTCCCATTTGAACTACCTTAACACAAAAAACTTTCTCACACATTACCACTCAACACAAAGTTTCTAACACTGGACCCTGTGTCATCAAACGGGTTATTCACTAAACTCTCGGTCATGTGCTCATTCAGTTTGCACTACTTCTCATATTTGCACTAATGTTTGTATTACATTACTGCCTATAGTCATACTACTGTTTACATTCACTGTTTACATTTATTAATACTGTTTACATTTATTACTACTGTTTACATTTACACTACTTTTATATCTACACTACTGCTGATACATATACAGTATTCTCTGACTAGCCTTATCTAAGGATGCCAAATGTGCCTTATGTGCCTTACTGCATATGCCACTTTGCCTCTATACCAACATCAACTACCTCATACATATACTGTGTACATTAACTCATATGCTGCTGTGCCACTCTTTGCAAATGTCAATGCTAGAACCTTCAGTTTATTTTATAGATATACTTTTTATACTTTTTTATACTACTATGAAAAAACTCAGGACAGTATTACACTTTTATTATTTCATTTTATGCTTATGTTCATTGGGTGTTTGGTGTTTTAGGGGTGTTTGGTGTTTCAGTGTTGGTGTAAATTTTCATACTTTTATACTACTATGAAAAAACTCAGGACAGTGTTACACTTTTACTATTTTATGCTTATGTTTATTAAATGTTTTAGTGTTTAGTGTTTAGATGGTTACTGTTGCACCGAGGGACTGAGAGAAACACAATTTCAATCCTGTGTATGTCCTGTACATATTGCAGTTTTGACAATAAAGTTGACTTTGACTTTTGACTTTGAAAAAAACACCAGTGTGTGATGTATTTTGCAGCTAAAATGTCATCTGGTTTATTATCTTTGGTTCCAAAGAACTGTAACAGTAATGCTCAAATAATTTGTAGAGCAAGATCAGCAACAAACAGATAAAATAACTTGGATGCATAAAAAATAATTAAATTACGCAAAATCAGACAAAAGACAACAAAACCATCAAGGAAATACATTACTTAAATAACGTAAATGAACAATGAAACCACATAAAATGGTTTAAATAAAGAAGCTTAAAGTTGAATAATTTGTTCTTAAAACTATGTAAATGTATGCAACAAATCGCAAAGGCTGAACCTAAAATATTAAATAGAATCATATAGAAATCAGTAAAAAAATATGTTGCACTTAGGGGGCCCCTTAGTGACCCTGGGGCCCTAAGCAGCCGCTTAGTTTGCTTATGCCTTGGGCCGGCCCTGTAGACGGTGTACTGAAGTGGTAAAAAAACTGAGGAAACAGTAACGAAGAATGAGTCACATCACTTTAAGGTGGATGGCACCACCCAGGGGTGCAGAATGAGCACTGCAGTGTTTTTGTGAAAATAATAAAAAATTGTTTTTAAATAAATTAAACTAAATATTAACAGGACTGCACTGAAGTACAAAATAAAATAAAAATATATAAAATGTATTAGTTGTTTTTAAAAAACTAACCAATCCCATAAATGATAAGATACAAAATATAAAATGAAAGGTAGCAGAAAGAAGAAACAATCTTATATCTGCCCCTTTTTTCAAACAATTAGTTCAAACAATAATAGTAACAGAACAAAATGAATAACTCTAATTTTTCTAACTAATACAATACACATTAAGCTACTTCATACATATATAGTCTAACAATTCAGTTTTTATCTTTTTTTTTTAATGTACACCTTGACTTGGCATTTTTAACTTCACTCTCCAGACCATTCCACAATCCAATTCCCTGGATTGAGGTAGACCGTCCCATTCAGATCTCAAAGTCTGCACAGAAGATGTTGGAGTCAGTCTCCCCACCATCACATACATCTACACCTCAAGATGTAGGAAGAGGGCCACCTGCATCACTCACACAGAACACAAATTGTTGTCCCGCTCCTCTTAGGCAGGAGGTTGACGAGCATTAAGTGTAGAACCACTAGACTGAGGAACAGCTTCTACCCTGAGGCTAGAATAATCACTGTGAAATATCACATCATGTTGCTGCTGATATATTTCATGTTGCTGCTGATCTATTTCATGATGCTGTCTTCATTCGTGCTCATTTGCTCACACAGACTCATGTTCATGCTGCTGTTCGATGTATTGTTTTTATGCTACTAGTGCTTAACATATTGTTAATTTAACATTTTTCTTAGTTCATACTGTGTCTTAGATGCTATTACTTTTTTCTTTTACATTTTATACTTTTGTTGGATGTAACTGAGACACTGCTGTGTACATAATTTCGTTCCACCACATGTACCACGTACTGTGCGAATGACAAAAAACTTTGCCTTTGAAGATCAGCATGACGGGATTCATATTTCCACTGTTTATAAAGTTGTGTTCCTAACAATTACATCAGTTCATACTCTGCTCTGTCTGATCTGTAGTAAAAAAAACATGCAGCAGAGTTCAAAATCTAAAAAACAAGCAAACAAAACAGAGCAACTTTTCTATTTCCACAGCTGAACACAGTCTGAGCAGCGAGGCAGCAGCTACAGGTGAGCTGGAGCGGGTGTAGACTGTAGCCATCTTTTTTAGTTTGTACCGAAGAATGTAAAATTAAAAACAAACATGTTTTTCTTTTTGCTGGAACTTGGTAAAGAGAGATGAATATTGTTTAATGTTTATTAAATTTGTTCATTTTTTTACAAAAGAAATACAATACAAGACAATCCCATCAATGATACGTACACAATGTAAAAAAATGAAAGGTAGCAGAAAGAAGAATAAATCTTATTATATCTGCCCCTTTTTTCAAACAATCAGATTAAACAATAATAATCTTTCACCAGCAGTACAAAATGACTAACTCTTTCTAATTTTCTAATACTAATACATAACTAATAATTGATACAATACACATTATGCTAATTCATATATATTTTTTCAACAAATTCCTTTTGATCATTTTCTTAAATGTAAACAGTGACTTGGCATTTTTAACTACATTCTCCAAGCCATTCCATAATCTAATTCCCTGGATTGAGGTAGAACGTCCCTTCAAGCTAGTTCTGAATTGTGGTTTTACAAACATCTCTGTCCCCTTAAGATTATAACAACTTTGTCTTTTAACAAAATTCATTTGGATATTTAAAGGTAAATCGTTATTTTGAGCCCTATACATAATTGATAAAATATTATAATCAACCAAATCATGGAATTTCAATAATTTCAGTTGATAAAATAATGTACTGGATGGATGACAATAATGTTTTCTAGTGATAATTCTTACAGCTCTTTTCTGTAATACAAAAATAGGCTTTGTGATTGTTTTACACGCTTTCCCCCAAACATCAATACAATAGATTAAGTGTGGAACAATGATTGTGTTATACAACAAATACAGAGCTTTATCATTCAATAGGTCTCTGACCTTGTACAGTACTGCAATCGATTTAGCTATTTTTATTCTTACAGAATTTATGTGTTGTTTCCATGTCAGTTTGTCATCAATAATAACACCCAAAAACTTCACCTCACTCACTCTGCAAATCTCAACACCCTCAATTTTGAGTGGAACGTCAACAGTTTTCTTTTTATTACTGAATATCATGTAATTAGTTTTTTCTAGATTTAATGATAATTTATTGATTTTAAACCAAGTTTGTATTTTGGTAAATTCTGTCTTTATCAATTCCAACATTTGTTCTATATCTTCACCTAAACAGAAAAATGTAGTATCATCAGCAAAAAGTATACATTTAAGGAGTCCTGACACATTTACCAAGTCATTCACATATAAAATAAATAGCTTTGGTCCAAGCACATATTAATTTATTTATTAATTTTCACTTTATATTAATAAAGTGGCGAGCAGTAATAGGTGCCACAGAACAAGGTTCCTGTTCATTTCCCACTTTATTTTCCAGATTCAGATTTACACATTTCTCAGTCAATTTTCAGATCATTATTTAAGTCTAAACATTTCCTGTAAATGTACAGTACATGTTCAAATCTGTAGAGAAAAAAAAAATTGTTTTAAGTTTTGATGTTTTAAAAAGCAGAGCCAACACAAAAACTGGAGAGTGTAGAAAAGCACATCAAATAAAGTTTTCCCAATCAGTAAATATCTGTAATCACAGCTCAGTTCAAATAATCAAATCAAACATGATGTTCATTTTATAAAGCTATGTTAACGTTTAGTGAAAAAGCAGTTTCACGTCAAGGATAGGCTAACTGGGACTTCGAGGAAATGACTGCCCAAAGTGCTTCCCAATGGGTTGTCATTTGCATATCAAAAGACATCTACTCAGAGTACATGTGTGTTCATCATCAGGATGAATTGAGTTGAATCCTCGTTATCCTGACGTTATTTAATTTAATGTCCCTCTGGGATTAATAAAGTATTTTTGAATTGAATTCAGAGAAAGAGCTGTCTAGTTTCTGTACAAGTTTCTCCATGGAAGACGACAGATGAGTCATTGATCAGAGCCATGAGATCCAGTTTGATAAAAGGAAACTTTGACTCAGTGGAAGCACTCGAAGTCACGAGGTTAACGAAAAAATTTTCTTCTCTAAACTAAATCTGCACCAATCCAGTCAATATTAAAACCAGAAGTGTTGATCTGACAAACCATTTGATCCGAGCATCTCAAAACCTTAAAATTCATCATTTCATTTCATTATTGCACATATTCTCAGTTTTTTAAACTGGTTTAGCAGTACAAAAAAGTAGTCTATATACATACACTGGATTGCACATTTCAAAGGGTTCCTACACAAACATGGCACATACAAAATAAATGAAGTACAGTGTCTTCTAGAAAATGCCAGCAGGTATCAATGAAAACCTGTTGGTTCTCGGATTTGCTATCGTCCTAAGTTGGTGACTTCTATGTTTCTCAATCAGTATTTATAAGTTTTCTCCTTTTTTCCTTCAGTTAGTCCTCTTCACATTCAGATCCACATTCTTTATTCCTGTTAGTCAGCTTGTGTTGCTCCTCTCCTCACATGGTTCTGTTGGTACCTCTGTGGCTGTGGATCATTCAAAACAGAGCATTCCTTACCATATTCATCATTCATTTTCTCTTTTTGTTTCCTAGTCTTCCATTTATTGTTCATCATTTTTTAGATCAACTGTTCATGTTGTTATACTTCTACAGTTTTGGAATAAATCTTGGCATATATTGAATCAAGCTGGCTTTGCAAGGCGTGGAACGAAGGTCTTTTTGAGGGCTCAGCAACCCAACAGTCCAGCATGATCCGGTAAATATTCTGAGGACAGCGAGGTGGGCACGCCAGCCGTAATCCTGATGATAAAATGTCCAAAACTTCCTTATTGCTTTTCCCTGAAGGTAAAGATAGAGAAAGACAGGGGTGAAACCAAAACGGTTGTCTCAATTCATGTTTTTTCCCTCCAGAATTATTGCAACATGTTCAAAAATCCTAAAGTGAACAGGACTCAAGATGCAGAAAGACATGAAAACTGCACACATCATTTTAGTAAACCCACCCCTAGACAGGCAGAGCAAAACTTTTCACTTATCCGTAACTATTAAAAACTAAAACCTGCAAGTAAGATATCCGCAATGTTCAGATAGAAAGTACACAAACCTGAACAATAACATCATTTGATCAATTAGACCAAATCCTGCTTTTATACCCAAAAGCATAACAAGTTCGTTCAGGTCCAGAGTCATTACACTGGATGGGTTCTGTCCTCCTCCCCACAAAAATAAAGAGGAGGAAAAATTGCACCTGCTCTGCCCAGTACGCGCGCTCAGGTGTTAATGCAACACGTACAGCCGCTGTGCGTAAATCCGATCAGTTGTTTGTACACTTCAGGGAACAATCACAGGGTCAGCCTTTCTCTTCCCAATGTTTGTCACATTGGTTATGTGAAACTATTTCACATGCCTACAGTTCTTCTTGTCTCCAACCACCTGAAGGACTCAGGGCTCATTACACCAGGGGGTTTTCAACTTCCACGGCTCTGCACAGAGGAGTGTCTGTACAGGACATCTGCTCTGCAGACTCATGGTCGTCACCGACCCCCTTAATCCGTTTTTATTCACGAGATCTCTCTAGCTCTTCACTGACGCATTCAATTCTCAGAGTTATGACAAAGTGATTTTTTCACAGTCAAGCAACTATAAGAAAAAAATTTAAAATAAGAAAGGAAAACAACAAGAAAGGAAAACAACAATAAAACAATTATCGACAAAACAAGACAGCCTTGTTTCTGTCTTTATTTGATTGACGTTGTTTTTGTATAAATATTCCTTCAAACAGGAAAAATCCTTTCTCCTTCATTGGAAATGTTTCCTTTTTATATTTCTCTTTTTGCCTGATATGAATAAACATTCATTCAGCTAAGATCAGGCACAGAGGTTGCACATCTGTATCTCAGTACGCACCAGTTGCATGGATCAGTGGTGCGTAATTACGCTTGAATGAGGTTTAGGTGGATGTCAGGGTGTTGTTATGGTTCTCGGTCAGACCCAGTGAGGCATGGACCATATCCTGCTCCGTCCTTTAAACCCAAATAGCGACAGCCTTTAAAGGGCATAGCTTACATGAAATAGAATGTTAATTACATATTAAAACTAGGGATGCACCGATCCACATTTTCTTACTTCCGATCCGATCCCGATACTTAAATCTGGGTATTGGCTGATACCGATACTATTCCGATACTGTTCAGGTATATGAGGCTGTAATACATTATTACAGCCTCAGCCACTAATATCCACTTTAAAGCAAGGAATAAAAAACATGTTTTGTGTTAGCAGGATTTAATTGTAACTAAGAAACGTATCCAACATTAATAAAACTTACCTCAAGTTGCCTTTTTGGACATGCATGAATATATTTGTATACAGTGTACTTGTCTGTAGAGAGAAGATTAATCTTCTCTTGGCAGTGTGAATTCTGCTAACACAAAACGTGTAACTACTTAAAACTTTTAAGTAGTTACTTTCACCCAGTCTCTTTTTCATCACATGCTTCTAAAAGTCAACAATTATGTTTGTATTCTGCATCTGTCTGTTAGCAAAATATCTTATAAACAACTGAAAAGATTTTGATTAACTTTCAAGAAATAATCACTGAATGGCTCTTTACAACTGGTTGACTTTTAAAGTACATCCAATTCAAGATGGCTGCCACAGCTAACTGAACTTAAACAACACAAAATTGACTACAACTCAGTCAATTTGACAAAAAATTGAGGTAAAATTTGGTGTGGTAGTAGCTGAGACTCATTCCCAAAGCATATTCAAAGGACTATTAGAATGCATAAGATCTTTCCTTAAAATTATAACGTTATTTATTTGGAATCAATGGTGTCAAGTCTTTTAGCAAAATATATCATGGCCCATTGGACAGATTTCGAAAAATCTTTCAAGAAATAATAAACAGATGTTTCTTTACTGCTGATTAACTTTTGGATACAATTGAATTGAAGATGACTGCAGCAGGCAATTGAAATAAGCCAACTCAAAAAAGGTTATAAATCAGTTAATTTTACAGATATGGAGTTAAGTGATTGTTTGTTTAAAGTTATTTCATATATTCTTCTAAATAATGGGTGATATAAGTTTTTTTCTTCTTTCTGCACTCTTTTCATTCAATGTTTTCTTTTTGATGAATTTGTTTTATTTTGTCTCTCTTAAATGAATGAATAAATTAATTAAATAAAATATTAAATAGCTTTACATCTGCTGAGTTCATGGCATGAACCAACACAGACATGTTCCTGTTTTTAGTATTTTACATCGCTTTATAATGTAGCTGTTTATGTTTTTTTTATATAGTTTTCCTGTAATTTTTAATTAATATGCTTTTTTATACTTGTCTACTGTTGTACTGATAAATATCTCCTGGAGGGTAAATTATATCTTGGACTGCGGTCGGGTTGGTTTTATGTTGGACGTTTTAGCTCCGTGGCGGGGGAAGCTGAAAGCAGCTGGCCGGAATCAGAGCGCCCATCCCGGATTGAAAAAGAAAAACACACCGCTGAAGCCCCGGAGCTCAAATGTTCGGTGTAAAACTAACTTGACCGCGGTTTAATGTGGCGCTATGGCTCTGCAAACATTGAACGTTGCCGTCTTGCGGTGTTTAGTGTAAAATACTTCCACACAGCGGACATGTTACGATGAAAAGTCGGCTAGCAGTGTAGCGTCCCGGTTGAAAAGATTGGTCTGTCAAACTGATGGTTCACAATTTATTTAATTTACTGCCTTGCATGTGAACACACCGTAAGAGCTAAAAAATATAAAAAATAAAAATAACATCAGTAACTCAAAACAGTATGTTGCCTTTCACCTTGCATGTACAATAAAATAAAACAAAACATACTATGTTGCAACTGTCTGTGAATTTTACAGAACATATGTTGGTCAAGATTCTCAGTCGTCCAGGACATGATAAAATCAAAAAGGCGTTCAATACAGAAACAACCGGACTTTATTTGTAACAGAAAACGTTTCGCTTCCCATCCGGGAAGCTTTATCAATTCAATGAGCAGGCTGTGAGAGAGTGAAGTTATAAACAGGCTGAGATGATACACACCAACCTATGTAAATTGAAGTATGTGTGTGTGTGTGTGTGTTTTAGCTTTCAATTTACATAGGTTGGTGTGTGTCATCTCAGCCTGTTTATAACTTTACTCTCTCACAGCCTGCTCATTGAATTGATAAAGCTCCCCGGATGGGAAGCAAAAAGTTTTCTGTTACAGATAAAGTCCAGTTGTTTCTGTATTGAAGGCCTTTTTGAATTTACATAACATAAGACATTAAAGATTGTAACAATTGTATTACTAAGTATGAATAAATTACTAAATGGCATGAGCACCTTCTGGTGGGGAAAAACACAACCGTTACACTAAAACATAACCGTTACCAGCATATAACCATTACACTTTGTAGCAACGACATGAGCACCTTCTAGTGGGCAAAAACAACCGTTACACAGTAGCAACCGGTAGACAGCACTCCGTGAAATATAATTATATACAGTACATTTATACAACAAAACTCAAACACCGACCTTGTTCCCTCATCATCAACCAGGTGTTAAGGAATTGTTTGCAGCTTAACATTAATACACCTTTATTTCTTTTAACCGCGGAGCACTCCTCTCTGGATGTTGCGGTTCGTACCTCTTCTGTACAGTTTGCGACACTTACTTTACAACACCTTGTCATTCTGTGACTTTCAAAATAAATGCATTAGTTGCATCATTAATGCAACAGAATAATAAACACATTAAACAATGACAAAGAAAATATTAGGTCATTTACACTCCCACCAAATCATTAGTTTAAACAAATGGAGCGATAATGATTTCCTAATGAAGAAATGACCTGTAACCTTTGAACTCTTTGAAACTACGGCCCATAAGAAAGAATGAACCTTACATTGCAGAATGTAGTTAAACAGTCTCTAATAGCAGAACCAGTTTCTGCACTCGGCGTTCCACTATATAAGGTTTACTGGAACATTGTCCTTTCTCAATCTTCCTTTCTCCAAAGCGAAGCGTGACCTTTCTTACTAGTCCATCCTTGTCAGTCACTGTGTCTACTACCCGTGCTAATCTTCATTCGTTGCGAGGTACATCATCCATCTTCTCCATGACAACATCTCCAACTTTCAAATTTCTCTTTGGAGTGTGCCATTTCTGCCTTGTTGCGATGGTGGAGAGGTACTCTCTTTTCCAGCTGACCAAAACTGTTCTGCCAAGTACTGCACCTGCCGCCACCTTTTACGCGTGTAAATGTCCTCTTTGATGAATTTACTTGGAGGGGGCAGAGCTGCTGTTGTTTTCATAGTAAGCAAGTGATATGGGGTCAGAGGCTCTGGACTGTTTGGGTCGCTTGGGTTGTCCACTATAAGAGGTCTGCTGAACTTTACACATTGGTGTATAAAGTTTGCTACTGCTTTCTTGATGCCTGGGATCCAAAATCCATTTGATCTGATCTAATTGATTGTAAGTAATTTCCCTTGGTGTTGCACTTTATTGTGGAAATGAGCTATTATTAGCTGAGTGACATGGTGACCTTTCAGAACTATCATTGGATGTTTCAGTGTGGAAGAGAATGAAACATTTTTTTAGCCTTCCTCCCACCTTAAGGAGTCCATCACTATCAAGAAAAGTGTCCATTTGAAACAGTTTGCTTTTGTGAGGAAGTGCCTTTCCATGTTTGAGCATCTTTATCTCCTCTGCATATTCACTTGCTTGTACATCCTGTAGAATAATGCATTTTGTCTTTCTTTTACTGTACTATGGCCTGTTGTTTTATCTCTCTTGACACAGCAAATGAGACGAGCGATGGCTTGAGTGGCCTTGTACCATGAGGAAAACTTTGTTAACCTGTCTGATAAACCTTTCTTCTCCGTTGTGAACGTGTTCAGTGCATTAACCCTTTTAACTTCTGGATCTCCAAGTAGTACGTTCATGTCAACGTCTGTAGTGGGAGGTATTTCCTTGAATGGAAGTGGCATTGTAAATGCCTTCCTTTAATGTATTCATGAAGTTTGCAGCTTAACATCTTGAGACACGGACTTATTGTCCTTGTTATCATCTTTAAAGTCAGACTCGAGAACCTTGACTGCATCAGCTGGAGTCATTAAGGGAAGCTCCTTGACTGTAACTCTGGTAACACACTCTAGACACACTTAAAGAGTCATTATGAGATGATGTGGGGCCCACAATACTCCAGCCCAATGCAGTGAGGACTGCATAGGGTTCGTTATCTCCTCCTAAGATTACCTGCTTTGGAGCCAGTGCCTTAGAGCAATTGTAACCAATTAAAAGACCAACTTCACATTCTATCTGTGGAGGAATCTCATTGGCTATTACCTTGAGATGATTCCAGTGCCTTGCCATTTCACAGGAAGGAATGTTAGAGCGGTTAACTGGTATACAGTCTTTAGTATAAGCAGAAGGGAGTTCAATCATTTCTGAGGAGTTGTAGCCTCTCACTTTGAGACCTGAGACACGTTCACTTGGCATAACAGCATCTTTACCAAGCATTGTACTGTAGTGAGCTTTAACCTTATTGGGGTAGATTTAGCCTTGAGATTGTTAGATACATTTTGGTCAATGAACACTGTGTCACTTTGAGTGTCTAAGAGTGCATAAACAAGCATTTCTGTACTTGGATGTTGCTCTGAAGAAACCCATACTGGTACATTCATAGACGTGCTCACACACTGTTCTTTGGTTTCTGCCTTGAGAGACAGGGTAGTTGCAGCCTGTTCTGTGTTGGTCTGAATTGAGGTTGTGGCTGATTGATCGTTGCCATAGTTGAAGTCGTGCAGACAGGTAGGTTGTTTTTTCTTACACCATTCACATACAAGTCTGTAACGACAGTCATTTGCGCTGTGTCCAGGTTTGAGACTGCCATAACACAGTCTTTCATCCTTTATGTATTTTCGTCTTTCCTTAAATGATTTGCCATAAAATTGTGAGCAATCGTGAAGTTTGTGTCCATTGTCTAGACAGAACATGCATGGTGGGTTAACATGTAACCTTTGATTTGTGTTTTCAGTCTCTGTTACTGCCTGTGTGTGTAGAACACTGGAGGTGGGCCTTTTTTCCCTTTGGTAACCTTTACCAGTGATTGTGGTGAGGTCTGTAGAGTGGAGAGCCTTAAATGATGTGATTAGGTTACATACAATATCTGCTTCAGAGGACATAAACTCAGCAAAGTGTGTTAAGCTTGGAAACTTCCCATTTTCTTTCATGAACTGTGTGATTTTTGACGATTCCACCTTGTAGCTGCCCAGTCTGGTAACTTTTGAACAAGTTTTTGGTTCTCTTCACAATCATTGAGAATGTTTAAGCCTTCAATGTGTGGCATAGCCTCTTGACATGTTCGAATAAAATCAGCAAATGCTCTAAATCCTGTAGAGTCATTTGTTTGTATTTTTGGCCATTTTGCCAACCTTTCTTTGTACGCTTTCTGTACAACAAATTGATGTCCGTACCTTTGGTTGAGGCGTTCCCATGCATCCTTGTATGTGTCACTGTCGTTTCTGAGGAAGATGCCATCAAGTGTTTGTCGAGCTGGACCGTCTACATATTTCTTTAAGTAGTGCAGCTTGTCAGCAGGTGAGATGTTCTTTTTATCAATGAGTGCAACAAATGAAGCTTTCCACTCGAACTGTATTGGGTCACCTGTGAACGTGGAGGGCTCTGGCGCTGGCAGTCTGTTCATGGAGATACTGTCCTGAACTGCTTGGGCTAAATAAAAGACATCTGCTTGTGGGGTGAAGGTGACTACATTACTGTTAGGTACTTGAATGGGAGCAGAAACTGGAGGGGCTTTCTGAGCTGCTCTTCTCAAGTCAACAGAATAAACGCTACCCTCACTCTTTATTTCCTGATCATATGTTATTACCTGTAGTCTAGCTCATGCAGCCTTCAACTCCTTTTCAACACCTGACACCCTGTCTCTCTAACTCACCTTTTTGATATTCCACATCTTTTCTTTGCCTGTCTTCTAAAAGTTGAAAATATTCCTTTAGTTTTTCCTCTTCTAGTAATGCTTCATACTCTACTTCTTTGGCTGCTAATTCTGCTGCAACCTCTGCTCTCTTTACAGCCACTACTGACCTTGCAGAGTACGACTCACTGACAGAAGAGTGTTTACTTGAATGTGTGACCGAAGAACTGTAAATAGATTTAGCATAGTCTGGTTCTAAAAGCTCACGTATCTTCACTTTTTCATCATCATAATCATCTACACCTGAAAGTCTTTCATGTGCAACCTTGATAATGTCTCTGGTGACTGCTTCACATGCATCTATGAGTTGCCTTGTGTCACTAGAGGTAGTAATGTTTTCCCTAATTTCCATAAATAACTTTACAACACCATCTCTTTCCTTCTCTAAGATGTCCATGAGTGAAGCAATTTGACTGTTTGTTATGTCTCCCTTTAATTGTTCTTGTGCTGTACGTACTTGTTTTTTCCATTCACCATAAACTTTGAGAAGCCATTTTTCCTTTCTATGGGCCTCCTCCTCCTGATACACCTGCATCCTTTCTGTGAGCCTCCTTTGACGAATGGAGCGTGAAGGCTCCTCTTCATTGTTGACCTGGAGGTCCTCTATGTACTCATTTTCTGCTTCAGATGCTTCCATGCTGAGGGCAAGATGGTTGTATTTGACCTTCAGATCCCAGAAGACCTTGGTTGGAGCCATGGAGCTGGAACCTTGAAGTGACTCTCACTAGGACTTTAATGCTGAGCGTGGGTTGAGCTCCTACTCAGGTTGGGTGAAGCTCTTCTCAGCTTGGGGTCAAGCTCTTACTCTAGCGTCTTGGTTGAAAAGATTGGTCTCTCAAACTGATGGTTCCCAATTCCTTTAATTTACTACCTTAATTGTGAACACACCGTAAGAGCTACAAAATATAAAAAATAAAAATAACATCAGTAACTCAAGACAGTATGTTGCCTTTCACCTTTCATCCATCCATCCATCCATCCATCCATCCATTCGTCTTCCGCTTATCTGGGGTCGGGTCACAAGGGTAGCAGCCTAAGTAAGGAGGCCTAGACTTCCTTCTCTCCAGCCACTTTGGCCAGCTCCTCCAAGGGAATCCCAAGGCGTTCCTAGGCGAGCCGAGAAACATAGTCCCTCCAGCGTGTCCTGGGTCTTCCTCTGGGCCTCCTCCCGGTGGGAAATGCCCGGAACACCTCACCAGGGAGGCGTCCAGGAGGCATCCTAACCAGATGCCCGAGCCACCTCAACTGGCTCCTCTCGATGTGGAGAAGCAGCGGCTCTACTCTGAGTCCCTCCCGGATGACCGAGCTTCTCACCCTATCTCTAAGGGAGAGTCCAGACACCCTGCGGAGAAAACTCATTTCAGCCGCTTGTATCCGAGATCTCGTTCTTTCGGTCACAACCCAAAGCTCATGACCATAGATGAGGGTGGGAACGTAGATCGATCGGTAAATTGAGAGCTTTGCCTTTTGACTCAGCTCTCTCTTCACCACGACAGACTAACCGGTACAGCACCCGCTTCACTGCGGACGCTGCACCTATCCGCCTATTGATCTCACGCTCCAGTTTTTTCTCATTCGTGAACAAAACCCCTCCTCCACTTGACCCGGAGAGGGCACTCTACCCTTTTCCGGCTCAAGACCATGGCCTCGAATTTGGAGGAACTGATCCTCATCCCGGACGTATCACACTTGGCTGCAAACCGCTCCAGCAAAAGCTGTAGATCACGACCTGATGAATGCAATAGGACCATATCATCAGCAAAAAACAGAGAAGTGATTCTAAGGCCACCAAAACGGATCCCCTCAACGCCTTGGGTGCGCCTAGAAATTCTGTCCATAAAAGTTATGAACAGAATCGGTGACAAAGGGCAACCTTGGCGGAATCCATCTCTCACCGGAAACGAGCCTGACTTACTGCTGGCAATGCGGACCAAGCTCTGACACCGGTCGTACAGGGACCCAACAGCCCATATCAAAGGGCCTGGTACCCCAGATTACCTCCCACAGAACCCCCTGAGGGACGCAGTCAAATGCCTTCTCCAAGTCCACAAAGCACATGTAAACTGGTTGGGTAAACTCCCACGTACCCTCCAGGACCCTGCTGAGGGTGAAGAGCTGGTCCAGTGTTCCACGACCAGGACGAAAACCACATTGCTCTTCCTGAAGCCGAGGTTCGACTATCCGACGGACCCCCCTTTACACCTTTCATGTACAATAAAATAAAACAAAACATACTATGTTGCAACTTTCTGTGAATTTTACATAACATAAGACATTAAAGATTGTAACCGTTGTATTACTAAGTATGAATGAATTACTAAACGACATGAGCACCTTCTGGTGGGCAAAAACATAAACGTTACACTAAAACATAAACGTTACCAGCATATAACCGTTACACTTTGTAGCAACGACATGAGCACCTTCTAGTGGGCAAAAACAACAGTTACACTTAATAGCAACCGGTAGACAGCACTCCGTGAAATGTAATTATATATAGTACATTTATACAACAAAACTCAAACACCGACCTTGTTCCCTCATCAACCAGGTGTTAAGGAATCGTTTGTAGCTTAACATTAATACACCTTTATTTCTTTTAACCGCGGAGCACTCCTCCTCTCTGGACGTTGCGGTTTGCACCTCTTCTGTACAGTTTGCGACACTTACTTTACAACACCTTGTCATTCTGTGACTTTCAAAATAAAAGCATTATGGTGCATTCAGACCAAACAGTGTTTCAACGGCAGGAGCGTCCAGTTTACATGCAAAGTCAATGGGGGACGCGCTTCCAGCCACGTCTTGGCATCTGGCTGGAAGTTGAGCGTGCTGGAAAGCATTTTCCATGCACGTGAACCGGCTTCAGCCTCCAAACCTCGCATTCAACATGCTGAAGATTTCGCCGTTCAAACTTTCAGACGCCGCTCAACTCTCCCTGATTGGTTGGTGTGTCAACCAATCAGGGAGAGTCGGGGGGAGAAGAGAGGGGGAGAAGAGAGGAGGAGAATAGATGGGTGACGCGGAAACGAGGGGGCGCGCGCACTATGTGACGTATTGTTTGTGGGACACAGAAAAGACCCGCAAGGTCGTGTACTATGAAGAGAAACTCATTGTAGCTGTGTGTTCGCGACAATTCCTTCACGACCAGTCAAGTCTGCTCCACAGAGACGGAAATAAAAAGCTCCTCGCCTGGCGGAGTGCGCAGGACTCTGTGCGCAGGACTCTGTATACCGGTAAGCTCCTCCCACACACCCAGCAGCTGTTTCGCGTTCTGGCGTTCTGGTCCAAGTAGGTCTGGATACCAAGTGCGTCCACTTGCGTGCGTGACGAGCTTTTTGGAAGTTGAAACGCTGTTCGGTCTGAATGCATCATTAGTTGCGTCATTAATGCAACAGAATAATAAACACTTATTAAACAATGACAATGAAAATATTAAGTCATTTACAAGCTGCTAGCTAAGATGTTACTCACCAGTGTTGCCAGATCTTGCGACAAAAACAAGCGACCAGCTCCATGAAAACAATCCCAAAACAAACAACCCGCTCTTTGAAAACAAGCCCAAAACAAACGCCCCACTCTTTGAAAACAAGCCCAAAACAAGCCCAACTGAGTCCTCACATTGTAGCTAGCTTCAAACTATGAAATGGATTTCCTGAGTTTGAGGCGGGTCTTGTTACTCTGGGTTCATGAGACACGCCTCCGTTCAAGAAATCCATTCCATAGCTTGAAGCCAACGAGCAGCGCATGAGGTTTATGTACACTGTTTGTTTGGCGTCTTTGATATTAATACAGAGGTAAAGTGACGTATGCAATAAAGCTAGTAAAAATAATATATATATCAGCAGTAGTGTGGATATTGAAAGTAATGCAAATGTAAATAGTAGCGTGACTATAGACAATAACGTAATAATTATATTTTATATTTGTGCTCTCCTACTTTAGGCCAGCCGTACATGCCAGCTCATGCTCATGTCTCTCCAAGGCTTCGCTCCAAGATCCTGCAGGGGCAGCACATCAATTTAGTTTCATTGCTACTCCCCTCTCCTGCAGTCGATCGTCAGGTGGCTTCCTCGTCTGACTTCACCGCAGTTTTCCATGCTGCCGATCCCCGGTTGTCCAAGAATTTGTCCATCTGCGAGTTTCTGGCAGCCTTCGGGGTCTTCAGAGATGTTCTTTGCTCTGTCTACCCCGAGCGTAGGGTCGAGATGGACGCCTATCTCGCCCTGATCGCCTATCTTAACCTAAAATACAGCCAGTCTCTTTTTTTATCAGTACCATAAGGCATTCTCCTCCAAGGCCGCTTCCATCCTGTCTCAATCGGGAGTTCGCCTGGACTGGTCCGTCTTGGATACTGAACTTTTAGTAATGTTGACCCAAGTTCCTCCATGCCATTCGTGCTCAGCGGTCGGCCACTGTAACACATTCTGTCCCTCCGTCCCATTCAGCCGGCCCTCTCCGCCCCTTCCGTCGGCTTATTGTACCTTAGCGGCCCGCCTACAGATCACCACGGCCGGAAAGTGGAGGTGTTTAATGACATGCCTATCTGCAATAACTTTAACCGGACCATTTGTTCCTTCCCTAATTGCTCCATTCTCCATGTGTGCAGCTTCTGCCAAGACGCATACCCAAGGTCCGTCTGCCCTCGCCAGTACCCCCCCACAAGGCCCTTCGCGGGTCCAGACGATCTCCCATTCTCTGTCCACCCTGTTATAGTTGCTGAGCTAGCTTCGATGCTTCAGACCCACCCTGACCAATCTTTTGTCAATTTCCTCCTCACTGGTCTTTCCCAGGGATTTTTCATCGGGGTTTCCACCCTCTTTCCGCCTCCCTAGTGTGCCCTAACTTGCGTTCAGCACTTGGGGAACCAGACATTGTAGCCCAACTCCTCCGTAAGGAGGTGTCTAAAGGCTTCATGATCTGCCCCTTTACGTCCCTCCCTTTTCCCTCTTTCAAGTCAGTCCCCTAGGTGTGGCCACTCTGAGTTTTTCTGGTAAAAAAGTGCCTAGTCCTTGATCTTTCCGCCCCTCATTCCGACCCTCATCCTAGCATTAACTCTCTTATACAAAAAGCCCCCCTTTTCCCTCTCTTACGTCTCCGTCAACCATACCATTTCTCTCATTAAAACCGCTGGCAGGAACGCATGGCTAGCCAAAGCGGATATCTCTGATGCCTTCAAAATCATGCCCGTCCATCTATCCAAGTGGTACCTTCTCGACGCCAAGTGGGACGGCTCTTTCTACTTTGCCGTGAGGCTTACCTTCTGTTGTCGCAACAGCCCTAGCTTGTTCGATAACCTCTCTGAAGCTCTCTGCTGGGTTCTCCTCAACGTCCTCAGAATCCCAGCCGTCTTGCATCTGATCGATGACTTCCTTTTAGTAGACGCCCCTTACCCGTATCCATGGCCCTCTCTCGCTACGCTCCGCCAGCTCTTTCTCTGTGTGGGCATACCCTTATCTGATGAGAAGACCGTGGGTCCTGCTACCCAGTTAGAGTTTTTAGGGATCACTCTGGACTCAGATCTGATGATTGCTTCTCTTCCTGAGGATAAGCATACGGGAGTTTTCTCAGGCTTATGCATCTGTTGTGTCCGTCTCAAAACACTAGCTCCTTTGCTAGGCCACCTTAATTTTGCGATCCGTATTATTCCCCAAGGTCATTCTTTTATATCTCACCTGCTAGATCTAGCGAACTCTGTCCCTACCTTGCGAGATCGTGTCTCTCTAGACGACGGTTGTTGCTCTGATTTGGCTTTTCTGGTCTAAACTGCTATCAGAATGGAACAATAAACCAGAACGCCATAAAGTGACAATGGAAACGTTAACTATAGTTGGCATGCCAGAGACACTGCCTTTTATTTAAAAAATGAAATCAACTAAAGTTAATATCATGTACACTTGATTGACTGATTTCAATTTCTTGCCAATTAAACTCGTCAGCAATTTTAATTGTAAACAACAGACATAAGTAATGGGATGACATATTTACTTATATCTGCAAGCATTTAGCTTAAAATTTAGTCACCAGCTTAGGATGAGATAAAGGGGAAGTTTAAGAAGAATAGGAGGAGAGGAAGAAATAGGGTAAAAAACCCTGAGTTGTCTATTTTGAGTGTAACCAGGCTGACACTTTTCCAAACGAGATCCAGCTGGACTTCCTAGCACGCTCAGTAAACAATCAGCGACTCTTTACCTGTTCAGACGTTCACGTCCCTGGTGATAAGAGTTGAGAAGCATTCTTGGACATAAACGGATCGTGGGTCCGATAAAAGTCCAGTTGAACTTCAGCGTGTTTACTGATTCAACGTATCGTTGAAGTCTTCCTTCCCCGGCAGAAACAATGCCACGTCCTGATTGGTTTCAAAATAAAATGTTCAGAAAGGAAAATTCTTTCAAAATTAGAGCTCAGGGCTTGAGTGAGTTACAGCAAGCTTTGTTGTAACCCTGGCTGAGAAATGCAAGTCTAATTGGCATCTGACCAAACGTCCACAGCTTTGGAAGAGAGAGCATGCCAGCTATTACGGGGCGGCCGTGGCGTAGTGGTAAGGGCAGTCGTCTCCCGATCGGAAAGTTGGCGGTTCGACTCCCGGGACCCGCACCATGTGTCGTTGTGTCCTTGGGCAAGACACTTAACCCCGAGTTGCTCCCGGTAGGACTGGAAAGCACCTTGCATGGTAGTCTGCCGCCACCTGTTTATGAATGTGTGTAGCATTCAATATATGTGGAGCACTTTGAGATTTTCAGTAATGAAAAGTGCGTTATAAATTGAATTATTATTATTATTATTATTACTTCTCGATCAGACTAACAAGAAACAGGAAATTAGACTTTTAAGGAGAAACTTCACGTCACAGTTTCCACTCTGTTCATTGGTGAACTACCAGAGAGGTAGGAGTCGAAGAACAGTACGTCAGAAGATTAGAAGCTGTGAAGCAACAGAAAATCTGTTTTGAAAATAGAGAGAATTGTTTAGGAGGACAGGCGACAGAACGGCAACTTTAGTCTACGACTTGATTCAGCTGTCTGTTCATTTCTAAACAAAACTACCAGGGCACTCTGACAAGAGCCTTCACCTTTCACACAGTTCTTTAGCGCCATCGTTGGTACAGAATAAACCAGCACATGTGATCATAAAACATATTGTAAAGTACAACAATTGCTCATATGAATAACACAGGTGATGCTCAGATTACATTTGTATTAGAACACAATTAAAAGAGTAGAAATAGTGTCTTTGTGAGAGATTATGTTCTTAGACTCCAACTAAATGGAATAAATTGTGTTAAATATCTGTTTTACTGAGAGGATCAGCAAAAAGGTATTTTGGGACAGTTCAAAGAGACAAAAGTGTAATCCTGCATCTCAGTTGACCACGGTTAGGTCCACTACATTGGTCTTTGGCAGTATACTTCTCCTACATCCGCCCAGACCTTCAATTCATGCTCAGTGTTCAGCGCTTGCTCAGTTACTAGGTAAGCTCTTGTATCACTAACTGGTGGTGAAGTCCTTCAGCTCTAACTGTTGCCTCTTTCTTTCTTTCTGGCATACCAAGTGGGCTTTGCTTTCTCCTTGGCAGCACAAGTGGGCTTTGTTTTCTCTCTGGTAGCGGCTCATTCCCAGAAAAGAGGCTGTAGCCCATGCGAAACTCACTCCCCGGCAGTCCATGCGAGGCTCATTCCCAGAAAAGAGGATGTAGCCCATGCAAGCTCACTCCCCGGCAGCCCATGCGAGGCTCATTCCCAGAAAAGAGGCTGTAGCCCATGCGAAACTCACTTCCCAGCAGCCCATGCGAGGCTCATTCCCAGAAAAGAGGCTGTAGCCTATGCAAGCTCACTCCCCGGCAGCCCATGCGAGGCTCATTCCCAGAAAAGAGGCGGTAGCCCATGCGAAGCTCACCCCCTGGCAGCCCATGTGGGCTCACTCTCTGGTAGCCCAAGCGTGCTCACTCTCTGGCAGTCCAAGCAGGCTCACTTTCTGGCGGGCTCACTCCCCCGCTCTCTCCTCTGGCAACTCTAATCACGGGTTCCCTCTTCACTTTCCAGCCAGACCATCACCAGTTCAGCCCTCTCTCTTTGGGGGGAAGATATCCATAATCTATCTCCATATGCCAGACATTCAAGCTCACAGCGATTCGGCATGCATGTCCTCCGCCGGGGCCCGAGGGCCAAAGAGCTCGTCAATAAAACCTTTTAATTGTCTTCTCCCTCTCCGTGTGAGTCTCTCCAGGTTGAAATGAAGGCTAGCCGCAAATTCAACATGGCAGACTCACCCAGCTGCGGCTCATCGCTCATCAACCTCCAGATCCGGATATAAGGCTCTCCTTCCTGGGCTCCTCCCAATTTGCCAGCCAAGCTGCATCCCACCACCTCCCTATCTCCTTCCAGTGACTCAAGGTCCTCCGGTCTCCCCTTCCTTCGCCCCACTCCACCACCAGGTTCGGGTCTCGGGGGAAGATATCCATAATCTATCTCCCTATGCAGGACATTCAAGCTCACAGCGGTTCGGCATGCATGTCCTCCGCCGGGGCCCAAGTGCCAAAGAACTCTCGTCAATAAAACCTTTTAATTGTCTTCTCCCTCCGTGTGAATCTCTCCAGGTTGAATTACAGATGATTTTAATTTCAGTACTGACTTGTGAAAATGTGCTTGTGACTGAGAAATACCATTATTAATATCTAAAAATGTAATTACAGAGAAGAGTGAGATTTGTTTATATATAAAAATGGGCTGCCATAAAACAAGAGAGCATGTGGGAAACGTTACGGTTTGATCAGATTAATGTCAATGAATACATCAGTTTCATTGCTCGCTCAGCTCACTGATACAAATATAAAATCTTCCCTCTGGTTCAACAAGAAAAAGGAGCCATTTTAGGGGCCGTTTACATGGCGCATATTTTGAGTGAAACCGCAGCTTTCTCTCTGCCGTTCTGTTGATCATTTACACAACACCACTGGCCCCCCTCTTTGAATCTGGAGGTTTCTGAATCCACCTCTGAGGGCCAGTTTACACGGCGCGTATTTTGAGTGTAACCGCTACTTTCTCTTTGCGACTTTGCTTATCGCCTACACGACGCTGCTGGCCCCCCTCGATGACACCGATACTTTTCTGATCCTGCTCTCAAGGTGGAAGTTTTTCGCTGACCCCCCGTTGATAATGTAAACATCTCCCGTGGAGCTTTTGTTTGAACACATGCACGCAGCACGCACGCGCAGACAGCCGGCATTTTAACAATGGCGGTGGACTGGACAGTGGACACACGCACCACTTTCTGAACTATAGCTGATGGAATATATTTTGATTCTCATATTTAATTATTCTACACCTTACCTGCATCTGTGTTGGAAGAGAGCCAGCTGCCTGGATCCAGTTGTCGCTGTTAACGAGGCAGTCGGACATTTCACGTGTCACGCTGCACTATAACATACTAAATGTGCTATATATTAACAGTTTAACAATAATAAACAGTATTTATGTTAGCGTGGGAGATATTTACATTTATCTGAGCTAAATGAAGCTATCTGGACTCGTTACGTCATGCCTAACATGCTGCATGTTGAAAATGAAGACACCAGGTTGATTTTTAATTTATTTATTTATTCAACACCACAAACTCATGTCACAAACACTGAGAATTAAATTGAACACTTTTAAAAACACGTTAACCGAACTTTAATGAACTGGACTCTGTTGTTCATCCTGGTGGAAACTGGACCCACATCCGAACCGCCGGTCCGCTTCGTGGAACAGCTTC
The DNA here is from genome assembly GCA_038048925.1 of Garcialebias charrua. NCBI lineage: Eukaryota > Metazoa > Chordata > Actinopteri > Cyprinodontiformes > Rivulidae > Garcialebias > Garcialebias charrua. The sequence goes on along the minus strand of JBBPBX010001497.1, from coordinate 6,753 downwards.
GACCTCGCAGGAAAAAAATAAAAATAAAACCTCAGTTGGTTGTTCTGTGATCGAACTAAACACAAGGAAACATTATTAAGAACATGGTTTACCTTGTAGCGCTGCTGTAAATCAGCTGATTCTCACGGACTAAAGTCAGACATGTTGACTCGGTTCTGCTCAGCAACTGGTGCGCAGATGAAGCGGTCCACTTGGTGTCAGATCTGTTGACTCTTATCCAAATTCCAGCTTTAACTTGTTGTTAACTTGTTGACAACAACTTGTAGTTTAGCTGAACTTTTAGCCAGAGAGGAAAACAGGCTGCCTCGTGTGCTCTGTTTGTTTACCTCAGGCAGCAGTGGCACGCGTGCGCAGTAGTGAAGGTTCCAAAAATCACAGCGCCATCTAATGGCCCAGCATGGTAACTACAGTAAATTCATGAGTACGGGGGGTGGGGGGGAGAGAGTCGTATCCACAGAATTCGCCCATGTCAACGCAAAACTTTCAACCTAATTAACATACCCAAAAGTTGCGTTTCCCCCACACAGTGTCCGTGTAAACAGGGCCTGAAAGTGGAGGTTTTTTGCTGACCCCCCGTTGATAAAATAAACATCTCCCGCTGAGCTTTTGTTTGAACCACATGCGCGTGCACGCATGCGCGGACAGACGGCATTTCTATCAACAACAATGGTGGCGGATACACACCGCTTTCTGAACTACGCCTGATGGAATATATTTTAATTCTCATATTTAATTAATCTACACCTGAATCTAGCTGCATCTGTGTTGGAAGAGACGCAGTCTGATCCAGTTCTGATATAACTGTTTATTGAACGAGGAAGAGATATTTCACACGCCGCGCTACACTATAACATATTAAATGTGCTAAATAATAACAGATAAACAATAATAAACACTATTTATGTTAGCGTGGGAGATATCTAAAGTTATCTGAGCTAAATGAAGCTATCTGGACTCGTTATGTCATTTAAACAATGAGTAACATGCTGCATGTTATTAAAGTTGAAAATGAAGACACCAGGTTTATTTTGAATTTATTTATTCAACACCACAAATTCTATGACACACAAACACTGATAATTAAACTGAACACTATTAAAAACACATTAACCGAACTGTAACTACGTTAATGAACTGGACTCTGCTCTGTTTTCATCCTGGATACTGGTCCTATCCGAACCGGTCCGCCTGGTGGAAGGACAGCTTCTCGACTTTGCAGGAAAAAAATGAATCTCAGTTGGTTGTTGTGTGATCAAAATAAACACAAGGAAACATTATTACGAACGTTGATTTACCTGCTGTAAATCAGCTGATTATCACGGACAAAAGTCAGACATCGTCAACTCGGTTCTGGTCCGCTCAACGACTGGTGTGGAGCTAGTTAGATGAAGCGGTCCCGCTTGGCGTCAAATCTGTCGACTCATATACAAATTCCAGCTTTAACTTGTTGTTAAGTTGTTGTTAGCTGAACTTTTAGTCCAGAGGAAAACAGACTGAGGCAGCACGCATGCGCATTAGGTAAAGGTACAAAATTCCCAGCGCCATCTAATGACCCGACATGGTAACTACAGCAGATTCAGGGGGGCGGGGGGGATTCCTGCAGATTCATGTAAACACAGAATTCGTCCATGTCAATGCAGATCTTTTCCTCTAATTAACATACAAAAAAAACTATGTTTCCCCCCACTATGTCCGTGTACACAGGGCCTTAATGGTTAAAAAAACTCATGCTTGAAGGTTTTGGAGCAGATAACTGTGAGGTGTCCGCCCCATTATTTACCCCGTAAGTTCTCAGTGACTTTCATCACAGTTGTTTACATTTTTCCCAATGCTAATGAAGCCCTGCAGGAGCTACATGATCTGATCAGCTCACTGCAGAACGAACACCCTGAGACTCTTTACATTGTGGCCGGAAACTTTAATCACGTGAATTTAAAGGACTGTCTTCCAAATTTCTATCAGCATGTGGGCATACCAACATGTGGAAACAACACGCTGGACCGTGTTTACACGAACGTAAAAGATGCATACAAAGCCAAACCCCGCCCCCACCTAGGACATTCAGACCACATCTCAATTTTAATGGCTCCTACTTATCTGCCCCCGCTGAGACGCTCCAGACAAAAGAAGGTTAAATGTTGGATCCAGGGCAGTGGCCCTATACTGAGAGATTGTTTTGAAAGAACAGACTGGCAAGTTTTCAGAGAAGCTACTGAAAATGGAGGATCACTTCATCTTGACCAATATACATCCTCAGTTCTGGGGTACATTAGTACATGTACACAGTACACCGCCTCCACCACAAGATATGTTGAAAGCTACCCCAACAGAAAACCTTGGCTGAATGCAGAGGTTCGCACCTTGCTGGCAGCCAGGAACATGGCTTTCAGGTCTGTAAACTCAGAGGAGCTGAGAAGGACTAGGATAGAGCTGGTTGCTGGCATTAAGAGGGCCAAGGCCACATATGAACAGAGGATCAAGGGTCAATTCACCTCACAAGACCCACGGAGCCTGTGGAGGGGCATTAAATGCATAACATTATAAAGGCAGGAGCGAACAATGCCCCAAAGACCCATCTCTGCGAGATGCCCTCAATAAGTTCTATGCATGCTTTGAAGACCCAAACAGACCACTCCGCACCAGACTCACCTCACTACCGGATGAAGAACACAAAGCAACCGGCCTAGACAACATCCCCAGGAAAGTGTTGAAAGACTGTGCCAATCAGCTCTGCAAGGTGCTGGCTGACATCTTTAACACCTCACTTACCTAGAGACAGTTCACATCTGCCTGAAGACTGCCAACATCATCCCAGTCCCAAAAAGCTCTACAGTGATTGGTCTGAATGACTATTGGCCAGTAGCCCTCCTACTGCAGTTAGACATGATCCGTTTCTGAAAAAAGAAACCCAGTTTAACTTTCAGTTTCTTTACTAGGTTTTCCACGTGGAGTTTAGAAGAGAGATACGAATCGACCAGGATACCCAAATATTTATAGAAATCAACAAACTCAATAGGGACACCATTTGAGGATAAAATCAGAGGAAGAACTGCTGGAACCGCCTTCCTACTAGAATAAAACATCCCTTTGGTTGTATCAGCATTTAGGACAAGTTTGAGATGGAACAAATCTGACTGGATGATGTCAAAAGTGGATTGCAAAAGCTGGAAAAGCTGGAACATGCATGTTTTTGGTCTGTGGGAGGAAATCGGAGTACCTGGAGAAAACCCAGGCATGCACTGAGAGAACATGAGAACTCCACCCAGAAAGGCCCCCGGACAGGGATTTGAACCAGAGCAACCTGCTCGCTTGGAGGCAGCAGCTCTACCAACTGCAAGAATCAAAAATCTTGGTTCTGATATCTGGTGAGAACAGGCTAACCTAGGGGGAGGTGGATCTACTATCAGCTTATGTATGCAGCACCAGTTTACAACAAGGATCACATCAGAGTACTCTACAGAAAGCTCTGGTCCACTTCTAATCCAAGACCATACAGTGCAGCCACATGGCTCATTAATGGGATGCAGCAGATTTTCTTTTCAAACAAACTCATTTTTAGTTGTCACTGAGCAATTCAAACCTCACCTGTCTCCAGTTTTAGTTTCTTTCCACTGGCTTGCTGTCAAATTCAGAAAATAATTCAAAATCCCACTTCTAACCTACAAAGTTCTCAACAACCTAGCTCCATCTAATATTACAGATCTTATTGTTTCATATTTTCCTAACAGAGCACTTCTCTCTCAGACTGCAGGTTTTCTAAATGGAAGATTGCACCAGAGTTTAATGCAATCCCTCACTTAGATAACTTTACTAAATAAATTTTCAATATGTACTGAATGCATTTTATTAAACAGGAATGAACTGACTCTAACTGAATCTAGATGTGAGTTGTATTTATGATTTTTACTTCTTTTTTGCCCTGAGATGAATTTAGTTATGAAAGAGCACCTGATAAATGAACTGAACTGAATCAACCCAGCAATATCAAGACATTCTGAATTATTACAACAGTCAAGTCATAGACTTTAGATGTAGTACTACCATTCAATTCAATTCAGTTTATTTATATAGCACCAAGTCCCAGCAGAAGTAGTCTCAGCTCACTGAACAAAAACATTCACATACATTATAAGTTAGTAAATCTACAGTATCTAAGGAAGCAAGCAGTTTGTGCTCAATTTTCACTTGAGCATGCATCAGGAAATCTTCACTTTGTTGAAGTTCTAACACTACTCCAGCTCACTTTCAACCTGTAAACCTGGGGCCTCACTTCAGCCCCCAGCAAACCTGTGAAAAATATTTTACTGAGACATGTCACATAACAAATATAAGCACCTTCTGTCACCTACAGAATATTGCCAAAATGAAGTACATTCTTTAGCAAAGACAGGCAGTTAGTTCACACCTTTTATACTTTTAACAAAACTATTTTAATTACTTTTTCATCATGGTGTTCTAACAATTCACTGAGATGTCCACAGCTAATCCAGAATAATAGGGTATACCCAGGCTTAATTTGTAAACTGATTGATGCCGGAACATGGGTCCGTGGGTCCTCTCACAGAAAGTTTTGAATAACAGAGATCCATTTCCTGCATTTTTGTGTATTTTAACAGGCTGTTCTACATGAGCATTTACCTACATTTGTAAAGACTGTAGTGGACATGACGAGGTCCCCTATGATGCGAGATTACACCTTCATCTTTTTTGAACTGTTCCAGTGATGCTCTTTACTGACCTCTCAGTAAACAGACATTTAGTCTTTTTTAGTTTGAATCAAACAACATATTCATTCACAAAGAGACTATTTCTATTCTTTGATTTTGTTCTAATACAAATATAATCAAAGCATTCACCTGTGTTATTCATGAGCAGTGTTGTACTTTACAATATGTTTTATGATCACACATGTTATATGCTGTTATTGTGAAGCATTACTGAGTCACTTCTTCAAATGAAGGTGTCTAATAAGTGTCAGAGTTGAATAATATGTCAAACTGACTTGTTCAGTTTTGTTTTAAGATGAGAAACAGCTAAATCTCTCATGAGCATCTGTATGTCTTCACTTGCAGACCCTTTTCCTAGAACAGTCCTCTTTGTTTTCTAAACAAACTCTCTGGTGACCTCGAAGTCTAAAGCTTCACGTATCACTCTATTCTCCTGTTCACGACCAATGAAAAGACTGTTTTCCTGATCTCAACATTTCAGTAAAAGCGTCTTCGCTTCCGTGAACGTGTTAGAGTTGGAAATGACAGCGAGACCTGACAGCTCTCTGTCTTGACAGCTGGATGAGCTGCAGTCACGAGTTAAAGACGGGCTTATCAGCTGGGACTAATGGATGCCTCCATTAAGTTCTATAAAGCTAAAAGCTCAAAGTTCTTCATGAACTTTCCTTCGAGGAACGTCTGGTCTTGAAGTCAACCAAGAGCTGACACCATTTTCTGATGATCTACGCGGACCCCAGGAGACGTTGAAAAGTAAACAAATAACCAGTTCGGACGTACTGGGCCTGCAAGGACTCTGTGCATCTGAAAGGCTAAGGTCTTCTCTTACCAGGCTGTCGTCTTAAAAGGTAATGAGTCAGCTGTTTACAAACGTACCTGGGATTCAGCAGATGTCTGATGGAAAGTGTCATTTCTGGTAACATACTCAAGACAATTAATTTCCTTTAAACTATCTCTCCATCCTTGACCTATTCCTCTTAAATCTCTCCTTTTATCCCAATCTAAGCTGGTAACTACATTTTAAGCTAAAGAACCTACAGATAAAAAGTATTATCCTCATCCTGTACTGATGTCTGTTGTGTTACAATTAAATGTGCTGATACGTTTAATTTGTAAGAAATTGAAATCAGTCAATCAAGTGTAATGGTGTTAATTTTATTTGATTTATTTTAAATAAAAGGTAGTGTCTTTGGGCATACCGACTAAAATCCACGTTTTCATTGTCACTTAATGGCTTTATGGTTTATCGTCCATCATAAATGATCAAAGAAATATTAGGTAAACCTGAAAAAGAAAAGAATTCGTGAAATACTATTCAATCTGAATAAGTAATTAAAGCTTCAGTATGTAGCTTTATTTATAAACATATTTCTCCACTCTGTCACTACCTCCTGACAGACTGATGTTAGCCAGGTAATCTCTGAAAAAAAATTAAAATAAATATTGTCCCCCTTGCTTCTCCAGGTGGTAAATAAGCATTTCTAAAAAGAAAAGGTGACACGCCATTTTCCAGCAAATAAAAACAGAGTTTTTAATCAGCCAATAAAGAGCTACGTTCCAGTTGTCCTCAACAGAGCTTCTCACGCCCCAACCCACGCCCCCACCTGTCCCAGCGCCGCGCACGTTCTCGTTCAAAGGATTGGAAAGCGATGCAGAACTGTTTTGTATGTCACACAAATTATTAAATTCCCCTTCTTAATCCCTGATCAGGACTTTTTTTTTTTTTCAAAAGTCAAATAATCGCTTCATCCACCGCTCTGTACCGCTTCCTCTGCCGACTGCGATGAATGAGGAAGTGAAATTGTCACGAGTGAATAAAAGTAGGGTTCAACGTGGCTGCCAGAGGCTCTGAAGATTTCCTGGTGTTCTGGACTAGCGCCCCATGGTTTTATTTTTTATTTTTTAGAAGGTTTTAGTAACATATAAACACAGAATATCGCAGCGTCTCCAAGAGACTGCAGCTGGGGGCGGAGCAGATCTCAAGTTCAGCGGAGAACGGACTGTAGCTCCCCCCTCAGAGCTCTGAGGG
>JBBPBX010001496.1:74807-86918 GCA_038048925.1 Garcialebias charrua | reverse complement strand
ATATATATATATATATATATATTATCATTCAACTATGTTCTTTTTTGCAAACAAAATGATAAATTAATGAAAATTCCTTCCAAACTGAGTCTGAAATGAAAAACAGCTTTTCTCTCTGAAAAATCCGACTACAAGCGAATGCAACATTTGTGACGTAGGAGAAAGAACGTCTTTAGAACGCCCCATATAAATATTCATGCGAACAAGAAATAAAACAACAAAATTATCAATCTAAGTGAAGATTTGAGCTATTTGTCTTTAGTTTTGGAAGCAGGAAGTTAGATGAGCAGAAACAGCAGGTTCTAATTTAGGTCTGCACCTGTATGTATTTGACTCTTACCTGTTCAGGAAACAGGGAGCTCAGTCCGAGGGGAGGCAGCTTTATTTATTCCATTTTTGACAAAGGTCTTACATCTTTTGGGAAAGTGAAAAGGCTCACTTGTTCACTGATAATAATAATAATGAATTCAATTTATAACGCACTTTTCATTAGTGAAAATCTCAAAGTGCTACACACATTGAATGCTACACACATTCATACACCGGTAGCTGATGATATTAGAACACCCAAAGGCGACACACCGAACTGGCATTTTTTAAGTTTTACAAAAAAAAGGCAATCTGGCAGAGAATGCATTATGCATTAATGGCAGAAGAAGACTGAAGGTCCTGCTTCCTACGTCACAAATGTTGCATTCGCTTGTAGTCGGATTTTTCAGAGAGAAAAGCTGTTTTTAATTTTAGACTCAGTTTGGAAGGAATTTTCATTATTTTATCATTTTGTTTGCAAAAACGAACATAGTTGAATGATAATATACGTATACAGTATATATATATCTTCTATCATTTCATGCAAATTTGTAAGATGATGTCAGTGGACCTTTAAGCCTTTTAGGTTTGTTAGTTTTTGTTGAAAATGGTTTATTTGAACAAGTGAAAACAAGGTTTTAGCACAAAACGTTCCTTTTTTTAATATCCCATCTTTGTGCACATTTGGGGTCTAATTTTGTGCCCTCTCTTCCAGCTCTGATCACTTTGTCAGATTCAGGCCAAGACTCATCCTCTCCTTCTACTACCCCTCACACACGAGGCTTTTCATCTCCATCCAACACTCCACAGGCTCGCATCGCACCGGCCCTCCCCCTTATCCAGCCTCCTTCCCTGCCGCTTATACAACCTATTATCCAGCCTCTCATCCAGCCACCTCTCATCCAGCCACCTCTCATCCAGCCACCTCTCATCCAGCCACTTCCCCAGCCACTTCCTCAGACTCAGCCCCCACGTGTGCCCCCTACACCCACCAACCATACTTCACATCTTGGACCTTCATTCCCCCTCTCTACCCCAGATGTCCTGGCCCAGTGCATGACATCTGTTCCTCCTCCTCCTTTGACGCACCCAGGCCTCCATCCTGCCCCCGTGCTGCAGAGCTCCCCAGCTCTCATCAAGGTAAGGACACACATGTCCTCTGGTGGACACCAGCAGATCTTCAGTTTTTGACCTTAAATTTCTCACATTCCAACAGCAGAAAAAGAGCCAGAAAAGAAAAGCAGACACCACAACGCCCACAGCTAATGACCAGCTTAGTGTATCGCCTCCCATATCTGAACTAACCCGGCCTCGCCGAGACAGTGCTCGCCCGTTAAAGCAACCCAAAAGAGACTCCTCACAGCCAGACTCTCAGCATCATCTGGTAGGAGGCTTGGAGACGGGCGGGCCAGTGGCATCGAAGCGTCAGGAACCAATGCGTTTCTGTGCGCGCCTCCTTAGAGAAATGCTGTCAAAGAAACACATTGCGTATGCCTGGCCTTTTTACAAACCTGTTGATGCGAAAACTCTGGGCCTGCACGACTACCATGACATCATTAAACACCCCATGGATCTCAGCACCATCAAGGTGAATTTATACGAACACGTGGCCAGTATGTGTAAACCTATCTTTTTGAAGTGAAGCAGATTTTAGTTAATACAACAAATTAAGGAATTAAATTTGATTGGGATGCTACATAAATAATAGCTATGTATTAAAACTTACAAGATTTTGATCATTGCAAATGATTTGTTTGCCTCTCAGAAAAACTTGGACAACAGACAGTACAGAGACATACAGGAATTTGCAGCAGATGTCAGGTTGATGTTCTCAAACTGTTACAAGTACAATCCTCCAGACCACGATATAGTTTCCATGGCACGGAAACTACAGGTAAAATGCTCATTTACACACAGTTAATGCATACAACAGCTGACATTCTGTACTTAGCATGACCAAAACCTGAACCAGATTGTGTCTCAGACTCTGATCATAACAGCATTGCTACTGAGTTTGGATCATTCAGGACTTTTATGAAGCCCTGTATCTAGTAGGCCTGTCAAAATAAACAGTAAATCAATTGATTACATGATAAATGAAAATAATCAACCTCATTTTTATTTATCGGCTTTATTGTTTCTTTGTGTCTCTCTCTTTCAACTGAAGACACTGGATGACAAAAGGCTCAACTCCGGTGCTCTTCACTGATCCCACCCTTTCTCTTTTCTCTTTAAAATCTGTTTTAACTATCCAAAATCTCGTTTTTGGATCGTTAAAAGCAGCTAAGCTGAGAAGCTAAGCTACAAGCTAAGCTAACAGGCTGACCTCAGGAAAAAACTCGGTCTTGTCAAAGCTCTAAAAATTCACAGCTGAAACCTGTGCCTTGGTGTAAAGAGTTGGTTTTCTCTGCAAAAAGAAGCTGAAAACTTGTTTGCTAATTTTTTTTAAAATTAAAAGCTTTGTGTGAAAAATGCTACGCAAAAAAGGTTAAACCAAATCGAGCATCCGCCATTTTGAGAACCGAAAAACAGGAACGAGAGACCGTCCATGTCACGTCAAGGGGCCTCCCTCCCATTTTTCATCCTCCCTCCCATTTTCCATCCTTCGATTCAAACAGTCTTATACTGTACGTCTATCCAGTGGTCAAAAAAGGTACTACACACAAAAATTAACTAAAATTTCTTCTTAAATTTGACAATAATGACTAATTATTGTCAAATGTCAGACAATATTATCATTTATCGCAACAATTTCTGAGACAATTAATCGCCCAGCACAATTTGTTATTGTGACAGTTCTACCTGTAGCCAAACCTTTGTTTTGTCTGCATTATGCTTAAGGTTAATGTCTTGAGTTGAGCATAAGTTTGCAAGTCCACAAGAAAATTAATTATATTCTCAATAAATTGTCTAATAGGCTTAGCTGTAATCAGTTATTTTGTGGTTGAAATAAAGTTAATACACCATATTTGTGTGTGTGTGTGTGTGGGAGTAAACAAAATCTAAAGCCCCACATTCCTAAAGCGCACAACTTTAGTACCCAAGTACAACCTGGCAGCACCCATAAACTGTGTCCTTCTAGCTTCAGTTTCCAACAATTAGAGAAGGCAGGGACACATTGTCTAATATTCTTAGTACAAACCGGATTCCAAAAAAGTTGGGACACTAAACAAATTGTGAATAAAAACTGAATGCAATGATGTGGAGATGGCAAATGTCAATATTTTATTTGTAATAGAACATAGATGACAGATCAAAAGTTTAATCTGAGTAAATGTAACATTTTAAAGGAAAAATATGTTGATTCAAAATTTCACAGTGTCAACAAATCCCAAAAAAGTTGGGACAAGTAGCAATAAGTGGCTGGAAAAAGGAAATTGAGCATATAACGAACAGCTGGAAGACCAATTAACACTAATTAGGTCAATTGACAACATGATTGGGTATAAAAAGAGCTTCTCAGAGTGTCAGTGTCTCTCAGAAGCCAAGATGGTAAGAGGATCACCAATTCCACCATTGTTGCACAGAAAGATAGTGCAGCAATACCAGAATGGTGTTACCCAGCGTAAAATAGCAAAGACTTTTAAGTTATCATCATCAACCGTGCATAACATCATCAAAAGATTCAGAGAATCTGGAACAATCGCTGTGCGTAAGGGTCAAGGCCGTAAAACTCTACTGGATGCTCGTGATCTCCGGGCCCAAACAGGAATGCCACTGTCAAGGAAATAACAGAATGGGCTCAGGAATACTTCCAGAAAGCATTGTCAGTGAACACAATCCACCGTGCCATCCGCCGTTGCCAGCTGAAACTCTACAGTGCAAAGAGGAAGCCATTTCTAAGCAAGCTCCACAAGCTCAGACGTTTGCACTGGGCCAGGGGTCATTTAAAATGGAGTGTGGCAAAATGGAAGACTGTTCTGTGGTCAGATGAGTCACGATTTGAAGTTCTTTATGGAACACTGGGACGCCATGTCATCCGGACCAGAGAGGACAAGGATAGCCCAAGTTGTTATCAACGCTCCGTTCAGAAGCCTGCATCACTGATGGTATGGGGTTGCATGAGCGCTTGTGGCATGGGCAGCTTGCATGTCTGGAAAGGCACCATTAATGGACCTTACCAAGCTCTGCCCACAGGGCCGCGTTTCATTGGCTAATGACCATTTCACGTCACAGCGCAGCTACCAGGGGCGTGACCGCCTCACAAAAAGGAGCTACAGTAGCCTGGTTAAAACCAGACCCTTGTCCTTCACTTCGCTATGGACTAGGGTCTGGCATTTCTCTCATAGACAACGATTTCTCCGGTCGATTTTTGACCGGACCAATCAGAGAACAGAAGGCGGAGTTTTGTTAGTTTAGCCTGGCGAGGTCCAGGCTATCAGATAAATAGCTCAGAAACCACTCGGTGGATATTTTTTCTGCTACCAGTGTGTAATTATATGTCTTTAATTTACTGACTGTTGGCCTAGATGAAACATTTGAGATAAAATTCGATTTTTTATCATTTATTTTCGTAGCGCACCCGAGGCTGTTTGGAAAATGTCAAACCGAAACTATTTAAATCCAGCAGATTTGACCATTTCGTGAATTGATTTAGGAACTGTTAAGCTCAGGAACACTTCTGATATAACGTCAGCTAAGAAATATATTTTTTCTCAGCAAAGAAATAATAGTTTTTTACCTTGTTTTCATGAAAATTCCTTCGTGGCGGCAGCCATTTTAACTGACGACGTCAGTCGACGTCGTTCAAAACTCCGCCTTCTGTTCTCTGATTGGTCCGGTCAAAAATCGACCGGAGAAATCCTTGTCTATGGGAGAAATGCCAGACCCTAGTACAAAGCGAAGTGAAGGACAAGGGTCTGGTTTTAACCAGGCTAGAGCTACAGTAGTATTAAACACATGCCAATTTACCCTGATGCATGCTCAATACTCCAGGTAGAAAAATCTAAAAAAGCGAAGTCTGGTCCTCTGGACCAGAGGAATGTCCAGAGGACCAGACTTGGCTTTTTTAGACATGTTAATTTGTATTGTGAGCTTGTGCACGACCGCATTTACCGATACCGATACAACTTCTACACCTTGAATTCTGTCTGTTACACAGTCTTACGTTAGCTGAAGAGATCAATATGCAATGTGTACCGTATCTAACATACATCAAAGATTTCATTTACCTGAAAAGGCTTTTCACTAAACTGTAATTGTGTTAGCCACGCTAGCACCGAGTACAGTGTATCAGATCTAGGCACACTCAAACTTTTGCCAACAACAGAAATCACTGCTGTCAAAAGTAACCCTCAAAACCATGAATGCCTGACTTACCCAGCCTTGCAAGAACAATAGGCATCAGTGATCCTGTCCACAGCTGAGGGTGTTACGAGCTGCTGTTTTCCTCATCGACCGATAGCATTTCGCTGTGACGCGCACAACGTTGGAGGCATCGCGTGGCTCAAACAACTTGATTACGTCAAAAAAAAAAAACATGAACTTGTTGGTTCCCCTGTCCATTGTCGTGGCTGATATTTTGTTGAAATCCGGCAGAAATGATACACTAATCGACTCAGAAATACCCTGCAGAGAGTCAGTCGACGCCATGTTTCCATTGAAACTAATGCTCCGCGTGGCTTTGTTTGTGAGGCAAGCAGCCATGTTGGAGTTTAGGGGGCGTTTCTGGGCAGAGCTTGGTAAGGTCCATGCAGAGAACTATGTTCAGGTTGTAGAACAACATATGCTCCCATCTAGACGTCATCTCTTTCAGGGAAGACCCTGCATTTTTCAACAAGATAATGCCAGACCACATTCTGCAGCAATCACAACATCATGGCTACGTAGGAGAAGGATCCGGGTACTGAAATGTCCAGCCTGCAGTCCAGATCTTTCACCTATAGAGAACATTTGGCGCATCATAAAGAGGAAGGTGCGACAAAGAAGGCCCAAGACGATTGAACAGTTAGAGGCCTGTATTAGACATGAATGGGAGAGCATTCCTATTTCTAAACTTGAGAAACTGGTCTCCTCTGTCCCCAGACGTCTGTTGAGTGTTGTAAGAAGAAGGGGGGATGCCACACAGTGGTAAAAATGGACTTGTCCCAACTTTTTTGGGATTTGTTGACGCCATGAAATTTTGAAACATTTTTCCCTTAAAATTACCGTATACTGTACATTCTCTAAGTTTAAACTTTTGAATCAGTGATTTATGTTCTATTCTGAATAAAATATTAGATGTTGGCACCTCCACATCATTGCATTCAGTTTTTATTCACAATTTGTTTAGTGTCCCAACTTTTTTGGAATCCGGTTTGTATAAGATTGATTGGTCACAGATCAACTTCCCTGCTAATTGTTGCTTCATCGTGCTTGACTAAAGGAAATAAGTTGACACTAATCTACTTGTTTCTTGGAACACCAGTTTCTTTGACCCATAGTCAAATTGTTAAATTTTTTAGCACATGATGTTTTATGCATATGACTCGCAGCCATGCCCACATGTCGTGGTGTCTCTGAGCAAGACACCTAATCTCTAATTGCTCCCCTGGTGCTTACATAGCTGCCCACTGCTCCACCTGGGTGTATCTCACGTGTGATGGGTTAAATGCAGAGAACAGTTATATTGCCATTATATGGGAACATGCAATGATGACAATCTCAGACTTCCCTTTATCCTTTTTCAGATCCCAAAGGCCCATCTACAATTGTCATGCTTCTGAAATACTTTTTATTCTGAAATACAGTATCAAACTAAACTCTTACACACAACTATGCATGCAGTTTGGAGTTATAAACATTTACAAAATACATTTCCTGTTCCAGTTGAGCTCATAATTTCTCCTTCCTCTCATCTCACAGGATGTATTTGAGAAGCGTTTCGCCAAAATGCCTGGTGATTCGTCGGAGTCGGCACCAGTTCCTACACCATCATCAGCCCTCCACTCCGCACCCTCTACTCGACAAGCCCCACCCCCGACTGCTGTTTCAGAAGAGGACGGCTCTAGTTCTTCTGAGTCAGAGTCCTCAAGAGGAGACTCTGAGCAAGAAAGACAGCAGCGATTGGCTGAGTTGCAGGAACAGGTTAGAACATTGAAATTAGAGGGAGTGGGGCTTTTGAGTGACTGGTGGAACACGGAGAGGTAATTCACAGGTGATGTTGATTTTAAGGCCTCTTCTGTGTTTGGTACCTCCAGCTTAAAGCTGTCCATGAGCAGCTGGCAGCACTGTCCCAGCCGCAGGTCACCAAGCCCAAAAAGAAAGAGAGAGACAAAAGGGAGAAGAAAAAAGAAAAGCACAAGAAGAAGATGGGGACAGAGGAATCTGCGGAGACCTCTCCTCTTGCTGTGCTTCAGATTTCTAAAAAAAACAAGAGTAGCAAAGATCCTGTTGTGGCAAAGAAGGACAAGAAAAAAAATGGGTAAGATAAGTAACAAAAAAACAACTGATGTTACTGTGTGAACTGGAGCTAAATTAATCATTTCCCATCACAGTAAAAAAGAAGGAAATAAAAACGGCCACCCAGCTGTGCCTCCTCAGACAGGCCCGGTCTCTCTCGTCCCTTCAGCTTCTCTTGAAGCACAGGATGACCCAGGTATGTTTACCACAAAAGAGACTTGTTGTATATAATTAGATTTGATCTTTTAATTGCTGAGGTAAAGCTTTTTTATTTATTAAATACCCTGTCTCAACTTCCTGCAACATTTTCCTCTCCAGAATTGAGCACTGACAAATGTAAGGCGATGTCGTACGAGGAGAAGCGCCAGCTGAGCCTCGACATAAACAAGCTGCCCGGTGACAAACTGGGCAGGGTTGTGCACATAATCCAAACGCGTGAGCCTTCACTGAAGAACTCTAATCCAGACGAGATCGAGATCGACTTTGAGACACTGAAGCCCTCCACGCTGAGAGAGTTAGAAAAATATGTCTGTATCTGCCTCAAAAAGAAGAAAAAAACATCAGGTAGGCTTTTTGTAGAAGTCTTGATGAATGTCGTCCTACACTTCTTAAATTTAATCTGTCAGACAAATGAGTAATTATTTGCTGCTTACAGGGTCTGGAAATTGACTAAATACATCCATACATATTAATGACCACAACAACACAGGATCAAGTGAGATTTCTAACAGATTTCCAACTACAGGCTTACGTTAAAGGTGCTATATGTAATTTCTGGAACACGCTGGAACTTGGGAAAATTTTGAACAGAGACACGTTTCTGGTCGCTCCCCCTCAGAGCCATATATGGCTCTGCTCCCCCTCGCTCTCGCTGTAATTCAGCTCTGCTTCCGAATGCTCCGCCTCCACTTCATGTCCTGTCAGCCGCTGCAAAGTTCTGTGTTTATATGTTAAAACGTTCTAAAAAATAAAATAAAAACAGGGAGCGCTGGTCCAGCACACCAGAACACCATGAAATCTGCTGAGCCTCCCGCAGCCACGTTGGACATGAGTTTAATTTGCTCGTGACAAATTCATTCATTTCCTCAATGTTTCTGTCATGAGTCAGCGGAGGAGGAAGCGATCACTTGACTTTTGGCAAAAAAACAAAAGAAAAGTCCAGATCAGGGATGAAGAAGGGGAATTTAATACATTTGTGTCACATACAAAACAGTTTTGCATCGCTTTGCAATCCTTTGAACGAGAACCTGCGCGGCCGCTGGGGCTGGGACAGGCGGGGGCGTGGGTTAGGAGCGTGAGAAGCTCTGTTTTTATTGGCTGGTTAACGGCGGGTCACTGTGGCTTTTTAGAAATGCTTTTAGAGAAGCAAGGGGACTATAGTTTTTTTCAGAGATTACTTTGTCTGAACGTCAGTCTGTCAGGAGATAGTGACAGAGTGAAGAAATATGTTTAAAATATATTTTTAGAAAACTTACAGACTGCACTACAGAACTGCAGACTGCAACTTTAACAAGCTTAACATTAAAAGTTATGAAAGCACAATTTTGACAATAAACTAAACACAGACATTGACATTTATGGTTTGTTTGAAAGGGTTCACAAGAAAAAGTACCGGTACCTTGTTTTGCTGAGAACGTGTACACAAAACAATTTATTATTTTGTAATTTAATCAAAATCTTCACTACAATTGAAGTTCTTGCACTGTAATAGGAATGGGTCCGTATGCTTGGATAGATGTAGAATCCACCAACTCTGCATCCTGTTTTTATTTTATTTTATTGGAAGGTTCTTGTTGGAGCTGGTGGAACAAAGCTAATTCTTATTTATTTTTGTTGACAGGTCATTTAAAACTAATATCACATGTTAAATTGGGATATTCCACAGTATTTACAGTCTTCTAACTTCATAGAAATCTTATAATAATTTTAGATAAGGTGTTAAAGATTTATTGGTAATTTAAGTGACTACATTAGTCTCTAGGGACAAGTGCTGCGAATTAGCTTGTTGCTATTGCACTATGATGCAAACATGGGACTGCTGTTTTCTCAGTTTGTCTATGTCGATGTGTGTCTGTCCCTATCAAATAAATCAAATCAATCAGTCTTAACTATGGCTGCAACTAACGATTATTTCAATAATCGATTAATCGGATGATTATTTTTTCCCTCGATTAATCGACAAATCGGCCAAAAAACAACAACAAATGTTTTAATTACCACCTCTTTATTCCAAAATTTGACTGACATAGCAAATCACACAAAAAACAGGTGCTACTTGATTATTCTGTTAGTAAAATATTGAATAATAAAAAATAAAAAGTTTGTCAAATGGCTTTGGTAAAAAATAAATGTACACAAAAATATATACAAATGTATGCTTTATACCTGCACAATGTCAAAGTCAAAAGTCAAAGTCAACTTTATTGTCAGAACTGCAATATGTACAGGACATACACAGGATTGAAATTGCGTTTCTCTCAGTCCCTCGGTGCAACAGTAACCATTTAAACACTAAAACACTGAAACATTTAATAAACATAAGCATAAAATAGTAAAAGTGTAACACTGTCCTGAGTTTTTGCATAGTAGTATAAAAGTATGAAAATTTACACCAACACTAAAACACTAAACATTTAATGAACATAAGCATAAAATGAAATAATAAAAGTGTAATACTGTCCTGAGTTTTTGCATAGTAGTATAAAAAGTATAAAAAGTATATCTATAAAATAAACTGAAGGTTCTAGCATTGACATTTGCAAAGAGTGGCAAAGCAGCATATGAGTTAATGTACACAGTATATGTATGAGGTAGTTGATGTTGGTATAGAGGCAAAGTGGCATATGCAGTAAGGCACATAAGGCACATTGGGCATCCTTAAATAAGGCTAGTCAGAGAATACTGTATATGTATCAGCAGTAGTGTNTTAACCAGGCTAGTTTAAATGCAATTCATCCTGCCATACACAGCAACGTCTTCTGACTTTGCCAGTAAATTAAAAGTTGAAGCTTCATCATTAAATTATCACCATCTTTGTGTTAGATTTATTTATAAATCACATTCAAACACTGCTTGTACCAATTAAATTAAATAAAAAGTAACACACACATTCTCTATCACCGTCATTAATCAGATAACAAACAATCATCAGCTTCAGACCAGCTACCAGAGAGTCTGACATGTTTTGTCACTTGGAAACAGAACAAATGTAGGATATTGTAGAGACTTACTGCTGCTGATCCTTCATCCACACCATGGTTAAGTTAGTTTACAACTCCGACATGTTTACGTTTATCTCCGCGGTGCTCCTTGTCATGTCGTCACTTTTCAAAGCTGCATTTTACACAGTTTTTATCTTTGTGAAGCGTCAACTGCTCCCACACTTTTGAGGACTTGGGTCAAACAGTTTTCTCTGCGTCGGTCATGTGTAAAATGTACTTAATTTCCTTTGAAAACACCGTCTCTGCTCTGCTTCCCCCTCGCTCTGTTCAACTCGCTGCAAATTTTTTTTTAAACTTTATTCAGTCAGCCAGCATTGACAATGCTCTGCAGGCGAACAAAACGGCTCTGCAGCGCCGTGAAAGACGCTTAATCACGTGACACAACAAATTCATAATGAAATTCGTTGCCAACTCTTTTAATACTCAGTTTTTATCCATTTTATCGATTCGTTGTTGCAGCCCTACTCTTAACATGATGACAAAGCATCCCTAATATTTAAATAAAATACACTAACTATCATTTTGTCAGCTGATGTAAAAATACGATGTAGTGAAATAACCATCTATCCATCTGCCCACCCGCTTCTTCCTTTCTGCATTGCAGGGGTTACTGGTGCCTATATCCATCAGTCACTGTGCGAGTGGCAGGTTACATCATAGGCTGGTCACAAGTCCTTAACAGAGCCCTATAGAGGCACAACTCAAACCTTATTGTCACCTGCTGCACACGTTTTCAGCATTCTCTTCAGACTATTATTCTACCGCTCTTCTGACACTTTGAACCTGAAGCATCTCCAAATAATTGAGCCTAGCTCCTTTTCGTTATTCCTTTGTGTTATCCACGACGGACCATATCATATATGTGTTTTTCGCTGACCGCAAGTTCCCTGGTGAAACATGGGAGAAGAGTAATTACGTTTGGTGAGGGTGAGAGGCTCTACCAGCTGGCAGTGAGAGTTTGTGCACAGACAAATGGAGAGAATAGAAAGGCCAACTGGAAGATCTAATAGTATAATTATAATGCAACATGGGCTATATTGATAAACTATATAGGCTCATGTTATATTATATAAAGTTTTTTTTAACAGATGCATGATATCATTGGCATGGTATTGTTAACAGCCGATATTGGCGATAAAGTTATATAACTGACATCGGCCGTTCCATCAAAATAACTCGCCAATATAAAAGGTGCTGTTTA
>JBBPBX010001496.1:23609-74097 GCA_038048925.1 Garcialebias charrua | reverse complement strand
TTTATATAGTGTCACCTCATTTTCAGCCTCTTTTTTTGGCATCTGCATTTGATAGCAGGCCAAAATCGACAAAGACCATGCAGAATAATGTAGTATTTTAATTCCACATCAGAGAAAGCTATGTACTGGTAGTCTCTGTAAGTAGGTCTAGGGAAAAAATATTTGTATTGGTTATCGGTTATTGGCCAAATAAGTTTTAACATATCAAATATCGTCCAAAAATCCAATATTGTGCATCCCTATTTTTTTATTTTTTTGATCTCTGTCTCCCAGTCCCAATACAAAGGTCCTGATTTGCACTGTATGGCTAAATAAAAAGTTGTACATAATTTACAAATTGACAGTAGCACTGTGTAATGATGGTAAAGTACACTGTATTGCAGTAGTTGTGTACAGGTATTGGTTTACTGGTGTTCATTTGTTAGAGTTAGCAGTTAAAAGGTGAAATTACAAGTGGAAGGAGTATTTTCCTGTAGCGTTCTCTGTGTCAGCACAGCTAAGTGAGTCTGTCAGAAATGGAGCTTTGCTTCCTTTTTAGGGTGTCATGAAAAGGATATGGACTGTCATTGACTGAGTGATTGTCAACGATCATGTCCCTCATTCACTCTATTGTCTTTAAGTGATGTGGTTATTATTAAATGTATTATGTTATTGTAGAATTGAGTTTTTTATTTTATTTTGATGACTCTTGTAGAGAAGTCTCTGGAAATGACAACTGTGACAAAGATGAAGACAGGATCCTCATCGTCAGAGAGCAGTGACTCCTCCAGTAGTGAAGACTCTGAAAATGGTAATGTTCACACTCGCCTCTGAGCACCAGCTCATGTTTAGTAAACCAACAGCTTCAATACATTTGGGTGTATTTTGTAATATCACAGATCTTCAGGGCTTATTCCTTTTTTCTGTCTACAGGGCTGGTTCCCATGCAACAGAAGAAAATCTTAGCCAACAAGGACACAAAAAAACCGCTCCTCCAGCCCGTCAGTAGTGGAGCGGGCCCAGTCGCTGCTGCACCTCTAACTCAGCCTCAGTTGGTCCAGTCAAAGCCACAATTTGTCCCCACTCTAGATTCCTCCCAGTTAATGGCCCCAGAATTTGATCCTCTTGACCACTTCATGACCCCCCACCTGGTGCAGTCAAATGCGGAGTCTAGTGCACCCATAACCCCTGCTGCTGCTCTCGTTTCCTCCGGCCTTCTCAATGCAAACATGCCTACCAACCAGACGCCGACGGACACGCACCCCTTCCTTAACCAACATCCCGTTGTACCTTCCCCAGGTAGGTTTACTGGAGCTGCCGTTCAGAAAATGCATTAATGTAAGCCAGTTAATACTTTTGTTTCTTTTAATTACCGTATTTCATCCGTATACGTTGCATCAGTTCAAATACTGTACGTCTATTAAAGTGGAAAAATCCATAATTATGTCGCTTCACCGTATACATCGCATCTATTGTGCGTCACCGCTGACAAGTCGCGTTTGTTACGCGTCACCACTGACAACCCGGAAATATGGGCCAGTGTGCCAAAAATTGATAGGCTGCCAAATGGTGGTTGTGGGAGTATGCACGGGAGGACTTTAACAAGAATTTAATAAGATTAACACTTAAAAACAATTATTTGTTTGCTTGGCTTTATAGTAAAGGTGTGTCTCCATTTAATTTTTACTTAATAAATGTACTTTAATGGTCAAATCATCTTCATTTTGCCAGGTCGTCGCAGCAAAATCAAGATGATTTGACAGTTGATCTAGGCGAGCTGGACGAAGGTGACAGGCCATGGCAAGCTGATTGTGTCATTAATAGCTACTTTTACTTATTACATAATACAATGGCATGCCATACTGCTCGAGTGCCATCTAGTGGCTGAAATTGGTAGTGTTCAATATTTTCAGTCAGAATGAATGAAAACGTTCATATCAGCCAAAAATTGGGTTTATAAATATGGGGGGGGGATCCATAAATAAGTGCAGGTAGTCCTCGACTTAAGACGTTTCGGACTTACGAATATGTATCTCATTAAAAATATATATATTTTTTTTATTTTTATAATGAATAAATAAATGTACAGTACTGTACAGTTACCAAGCACTAAGCCTATCCTAACATAGTTAAGGAGTGAGTTGAATTTTCTCCCTCCTCCCTAGCAGGCTCCATTCACATAAAGGGAGCTAGCTCCCTTTATGTGAAAGGGAGACAATTCATCTCACTCCTTCAAATTTTTTTTATTTTTATAAATAAATAGATGTACAGTACTGTACAGTTACCAAGCACTTACTTAGCCTATCCTAACATAGTTAAAGGTTCAGTATGCAGTTTCTGTAGAACTGCAGCACTTAGAAATATTTTCAACAGGCAAAGCATTCTGATCCCTCCCCCTCAGAGCCATATGTGGCTCTGCCCCCTTGTGGTCTGTTGAATTTCAAATTCAAGCTCTGTTTTTATTGGCTGATTCAAATTCAAGCTCTGTTTTTATTGGCTGGTTACAAACTCTGTTTTTATTGGCTGGAAAATGGCGGGTCACCTTTTCTTTTTAGAAATGCTTATTTACCACCTGGAGAAGCAAGGGGACAATATTTTTTTTAATTTTTTTTCAGAGATTACCTGGCTAACATCAGTCTGTCAGGAGGTAGTGACAGAGTGAAGAAATATGTTCATAAAAAAAGCTACATACTGAAGCTTTAAGGAGTGAGTTGAATTGTCTCCCTCCTCCCTAGCAGGCACCATTCACATAAAGGGAGCTAGCTCCCTTTATGTGAATATCCCTTTATAAAGGGAGCTAGCTCCCTTTATGTGAAAGGTAGACAATTCAACTCATTCCTTCATCTTTAAAAACTGTGTTAGGATAGGCTAAGTGCTTGGTAACTGTACAGTACTGTACATCTATTTATTTATTTAAAAAAAACACTTTTTTTTTTGGTGATCCTACTTAAGAATTTTCGATTTACGAACGGCCCATAGGTACGGAACTCGCTTGTAAGTCGGGGACTACCTGTAGCAGGGCATGCAAATTATGCAAATAACCATGACTTATAAGTTGAAAAATATGGTAACCTGTTTTTCTGTCCTTGTTGTTCTAGAAAAGTTCTGTCTTGCTAGATAGAATATCAATAACTAAAGATTTTGTTTTTAAAAATTCAGTCAAGACATTTAACAACCTGTGGAAACATTTGTGTTTTTTCAATGTTTATTGGGGGTAATAAACAAAAAATAAGCTGGTTTACATGAAAAATGCTGAAGTTTCCATGTCAGTCGGGTTGCCAGATAAGAAATTATGAACTATAGTACTATAGTATTTTGACCTAAACTGTTGTGTGTGCTGAATAAAGATGTTATAAGATTCAATTCAGTTTATTTATTTAGCGTCAATCACAAAAGAAGTAATCTCAGGGCACTGAACAGAAACATTTGTACAGTGTATCACAAAAGTGAGTACAGTACACTCCTCAAATTCTTGCAGATATTTAAGTATATGATTTCATGGGACAACACTGACAAAATGACACTTTGATACAATGAAAAGTAGTCTGTGTGCAGCTTATATAACAGTGTAAATTTATTCTTCCCTCAAAATAACTCAAGATACAGCCATTAATGTCTGAACCACCAGCACCAAAAGTGAATACACCCCTTGGTGAAAGTTCCTGAAGTGTCAATATTTTGTGTGGCCTCCATTATTTACCAGAACTGCCTTAACTCTCCTGGGCATGGAGTTCACCAGAGCTTCACAGGTTGCCACTGGAATGCTTTTCCACTCCTTCATGACGACATCACGGAGCTGGCGGATATTCGAGACTTTGTGCTCCTCCACCTTACGCTTGAGGATGCCCCAAAGATGTTCTATTGGGTTTAGGTCTGGAGACATGCTTGGCCAGTCCATCACCTTTACCCTCAGCCTCTTCAGTAAAGCAGTGGTCGTCTTAGAGGTGTGTTTGGGGTCATTATCATGCTGGAACACTCCCGTGTGAGGTGTGACCCTGTTTCCGGAGGGAGGGGATCATGCTCTGCTTCAGTATTTCACAGTACATATTGGAGTTCATGTGTCCCTCAATGAAATGTAACTCCCCAACACCTGCTGCACTCATGCAGCCCCAGACCATGGCATTCCCACCACCATGCTTGACTGTAGGCATCACACACTTAAAGGTTCAGTATGTAATTTCTGGAACACGCTGGAACTTAGGAAAATTTTGAACAGAGACACGTTTCTGGTCCCTCCCCCTCAGAGCCATATATGGCTCTGTTACCTTGCTCTGCTGAAATTCAAATTCAAGCTCTGTTTTTATTGGCTGATTCAAATTCAAGCTCTGTTTTTATTGGCTGATTCAAATTCAAGCTCTGTTTTTATTGGCTGATTCAAATTCAAGCTCTGTTTTTATTGGCTGATTCAAATTCAAGCTCTGTTTTTATTGGCTGGTTACAAACTCTGTTTTTATTGGCTGGTTAACGGCGTGTCACTGTGGCTTTTTAGAAATGCTTTTAGAGAAGCAAGGGGACAATAGTTTTTTTCAGAGATTACTTGTCTAAAATCAGTATGTCAGGAGGTAGTGACAGAGTGAAGAAATATGTTAAAAATATATTGTTAGAAAAGTTACATACAGCTCCTTTAATGTTGTACTCCTCACCTGACCGAAATCATATACTTAAATATCTGCAAGAATTTGAGGGGCGTACTCACTTTTGTGATACACTGTATATACAAAATAATAATTTAACAGAAACATTCATAGATAAAATAATAATTTAACACCATTTGTCTGAGGAGCAGACTGCTTTGAATTTTACTCCATTGCAGAACTCATCTTGAGCAAGATGAAGTTTGTGTTGTGTTTCTTGAACATGTGCACAGAAAAGGAGGTGGTAAATAAGGCATTTTTTAAATTTATGTGGCAACCCTGAGCTCAGCTGTATTCATTGTGCATGCGCGACTGCATGATCACAGTTGCGTCTAAACTGGTGAATAACATCTCTTTG
Source organism: Garcialebias charrua (assembly GCA_038048925.1). NCBI lineage: Eukaryota > Metazoa > Chordata > Actinopteri > Cyprinodontiformes > Rivulidae > Garcialebias > Garcialebias charrua. The sequence goes on along the minus strand of JBBPBX010001496.1, from coordinate 69,126 downwards.
GACCCTGGATTTTATTAGTTTTGCTCCTGCATGCTGAAAAATGGTGAGTACTGGTAGCAGAAAAACACTCAGCTCTCTGCCATTATTTAAAACTGTTGTTAGTGCAGAAAAACTTAGGACTGTATGTGCAACTTCACACAGGGAGAATTTCTCACCTTCGGGGGTGGGGGACCTGGTTTGAGAGAATGAGGGCTGTGAATGGCTGCCCTGTATGTCGATCAAGTGACGGGATGTTTGATAGGCTGACAAATATTTTTTCTAATGTCACGCAGCGATCGACCAGTACTACCTCAGCGATCGACCAGTAGATCGCGATCAACGTAATGATTACCCCTGCATTAGTTTAACCTGCAGAAAACTGCTTTCTGAATTTTTACATTCAAGAGTAAAGAAAATGTACTTGATCTTGTGTTTTCAAGCATCTTTTCATTTTTATCTCTTTCCTTTTTGCAGCGATCCACAATGCTCTTCCTCAGCAACCATCAAGACCTAGCAACCGCGCCGCGCCGCTTCCGCCCAAACATGCACAGCCTCCTTCATCTTCGCTTCCCTCCATGCCACCGTCATCTTCAACGCAACTTCAGCCCACGCTTCCCATCAACCTTCCGCAGCCCGTCCCTCGACCGCGGGCTCCGTCACCTCCGTCACATGGCATCCTGGGTACTCTTTCAGCTCAGCCTCCCCAAGCCCTGCTGGAGGATGATGAAGAGCCAACAAACAATAATTCTGACATTCTTCCGCTCAGTCAAGTCCACACCCTCCTGCAGTCACTTCAACCAAGACCCCCCACTCAGTCACAGCCGCTGCACACCCACTCCCCTGGGCAGGTTGCGCCCCAGCTGGTACCTCCAATGCACGCGCAGGTTATGACGACAAGCACCCCTGCCCTGATGCAGAGACACATCCCAGGCCAAATCCCGCTGTCGTTCCTACACACACAAACATCATTGTCACAGCAACAGAAGGGTGTGACCCTGCAGCAGAAGTTACAACAGTTACATCATCAGCAACCATCCCCACAAATCAAAGTAGAGCCCTTCTCATCTGCAGGTAAGTTTTTTTCTCATAATTTAATTTTATTTCTACTACCGGTAGCTGCTTTTGTGTTTAACTGGGACTGCCTTCTACTAATGAAATGGGCTGTAGCTGCCAAGAAAAACACTGATTGATGAACTTGGGATATGGCTGTCTCTCGTGCACATTCCTTTAAGCTGCTGGACTGCACTTTATTTATAATACAGGGAGTCCTCGACTTACGAACGAGTTCCGGACCCAAGGACCGTTCGTATGTCGAAAATGACGTAAGTCGGATCACATACCAAAAAAAAAAAAAATTATTATTATTATTTTTTTAAATAAATGTATACATGTACAGTACTGTACTTACGACGCCCCCGACTTACGATGTTTCGGACTTACAAATGCATCTCATAAAATAAAATAAAATATATATATATATATTATTTTTTTTTTATATATATAAATGAATATATGAATACATGTACAGTACTGTACAGTCACCAAGCACTTAGCCTATCCTAACACAGTTTTTAAAGATGGAGTGAGTTGAATTGTCTCCCTTTCACATAAAGGGAGCTAGCTCCCTTTATGTGAATGGAGCCTACTAGGGAGGAGGGAGACAATTCAACTCAATCCTTCATCTTTAAAAACTCGTGTTAGGATAGGCTAAGTGCTTGGTGACTGTACAGTACTGTACATGTATTCATATATGCATTTATTAAAACTAAAAAATGTTTTTTTTATTTTTTATGAGATGCGTTCGTAAGTCCGAAACGTCGTAAGTCGGGGGCGTCTTAAGTCGAGGACTACCTGTAATCTAAAGGAGGAATCTGAAGTTTGGAGTCAGTCTCCCCACCATCACATACATCTACACCTTCAGATGCAGGAAGAGGGCCACCTGCATAATGAAGGACCCCACTCACCCAGCACACACACTTTTTTCCGCGTTCCCCTCAGGAAAGAGGTTGAGGAGCATTAAAGGACAACACCCACCATGTTTTCAAATTGCATCGCCATTAATATTTATTAGTTTATTTAAAAATAAAACAGGAGCGTTTATTTATATTGTAGAGAAATAAAGCTACCGTAATGTGTTATTTCATGATTTATAGCAGATTTTAGCATGCAGCTCCGGGAAAATCTGCCCCTCTCCATATATGGGCATTGACATCACTGAAGTTTCCGCCTTGGAGTTATAGGCGGAGTTATAACAAGCATGCATCAACTTCTGACCAGAGAATACAACTAATAAAAACGATGTGTGGGACAAACGTCAGACTTTTACAAGTAGTCGTGTTGTGTCGAATACATCTAATTGATTGAACAAACATGGCGTTGTGTTTTCAGGGTCTGATAAATGGCAGATGACATCATCTGCAAATAAACATATTGTATGAGATTCGTTATGAATATTAATGCCCTTAAGATCTTTGTGTTGTCTTATGTGTTGTGCCAGAGGTTCAATGTAAATTGCAAATAATATTGGTGATAAACAGCAACCCTGCCATGTAGAACGCTCTAATTTTATATTATCTGTCAGATTTCCATTAATCTTGATTCTGGCTGTTGGTGATTTAAAGTGTCCTCACACATTGCACGGCTTTTTCGTTAAAACCAAATCTTTCAAGCGTTTTATATAAAAAAATTCCAGCTTACACTGTCAAAAGCTTTCTCTGCATCAAGACTGATTAAAATAGCCTTAATATTTTTATTTTGAATATGGTCTATAATGTGAAGGGCCCTCCTAATATTATCTCTTGTTTGACGTCCTCTAATAAATCCTGTTTGGTCCTCATCTATGAGATCCCCAATGAATTGGTCAAGTCGTTTCGCTAATATCGGAGTATAAATTTTATAGTCCACATTTAGAATAGATATAGGTCTATAATCGGAACAGGTATCACTCCTCTTCTTTTTTGGAATAACTGTTATAATCGCTTCTCTCCAGGAGGGGGGAAGCGTTGCATGTTCCAATGTATAATTAAATGATTTTTCTAGTAATGGTACAAGATCTTCACTAAAAGATTTGTACCACTCAGATGGTAATCCATCACTTCCTGGTGTTTTCCATTTTTCAACCTATTAATGTAATTGCTTTTTGTATTTCTATTCTTGTTATTTGGGATGTGAAAAGTTTATTTTGGTTTTCTCCAATTGAGGGCAAATCCAATGACTCCAGGAAGGTTTCTATCTCACTATTTTCTGCAGTATGAGGTTGAGTATATAATCTCTGGTAGTATTCCCTAAACATGTCCCCTATATATGTGTCCTTTAAGTGTCCTTGGGTGTCCTGAAAGGCGCTTTTAAATAAAATGATTATTATTATTATTATTATTATTATTATATATATACTGGATCATTTTATGTTAGTTTTGGTCAAAACTTAGAGCCGCTGCAGAGAGACTAAAGAGCTGCATGTGGCTTCAGAGCTGCAGGTTGCAGACCCCCAGCTCATGAATCTCTAACCAGGATAATCACTATGAATAAATCACATCATGCTGCTGATCTGTTTCATGCTTCTGTGTTCATCATACTCCTCTGCTCACACCGACTCATATTTGTGCTGCTGTTTGGTGTATTTTTATGCTACTACTACCGGTAGTGCTTATTGTATTTTTATTAACATTTTTCTTAGTTCATATCTTAGAGCTTATTACTGTTTTTCTTTTACATTTTATTGTTGGATGTAACTGGGACCTTGTGTACACAATTTCCTTCCACCACATGTACCACATGTGGAATGACAAATAAAAAACCTTGAATCCTTGAAAAGTGTAGCGTTGTCTCAAAGATAACTGCAATACCTGCAGCACAATAGTCAGTTTTACAACCTAATACTGTAATTAAACACGTGTTCTTAAGACTACAAACCACAAGTTTTACCGCATTTCGTCATGTGCCCTTAAATTCATTAGTTGGCAATTTAAACACCAGACAAAAATCTTTCTACAAACTGTTGTACATCCAGGGTCCATGTGGAGAAAAGTAAGAAAAAACTCGCAGGTATTTCAAAATTCTAGATACAGTATATTAATCAAATGCTACTGCTTTAGAAACAAAATCAAGTACTATGGTGTTGTGGTAATTATGCTTCAAGTTGTGTAAAGTTTTAAAACATAAAACTGCTATTGATTGGCCTCTGTGCACTAGTACTATATAAAGCATGGCTGGTGTACCTGCATGTGACCATGCAGTGGAGATCTATGGCTCAGTTTCAGGCTTTAGGTTGAATTGTGGTGCATTGCAACATCTTGTTTTCTGTTTTTCCAGGTTCCCTCCATGAATGCCCCTCTCCTCTGATGGTGCATTCTCCTCAGATGCCTCAGTTCCATACGATGGCACAGCGGTCACCCTCACAGACCAAGAAGCATGTAAGCAATTTGTAAATGTAAGAGTACTGCATGCATGTGTTGAGTACACTACTGTACATGCTGCAGCCAGAGTATAGTTCTGTATGTGGTTTTGATCAATATTTCTCAAGGTTTTCAAATATATATATTTTTTATATATTTTTTTTACTTTGTTTGATCACTTTGACATACAAATCATTCTGGCATAAAAGCCTCTTCAACTCAAGAGAAGAACTGGTTTAGTGAACATACAAAAACCAGTAAAACTTGTTTTAAATTAGATTCTTCGATGTAAAGACAAATTTGTTCTTAAGTTGAATCTAAAAGAAATGCCAATGGCAGCACAGTGTGATAAACATTAAATATCATGTGCATCAAGGTGATTCTCAAAGAGCTGGAAACTTGGCAGTCATTGAATTAACTGCTTGATTTTTTTCCATTTCTTAATTGCATAACTTTCAGAAACTGTTCATCTGCTGTAAATAGTTTTTTTTTTTTTGGCTTAAATCATTCTCTTTATTGAGAACAATCTGCATGATTTGCTGTCATGGTTGGGTACAAGAACTGGACAGAAATCTGACAAAGCAGGTAAAGTAGAAAACTTAAAAAAAACAAAAATATCAGAAAGTTTGAAGAAATATTCATCAAGATCACTTTAATAGATGGTAAAGTTTGACTTCTTAGAAACAAAGTGTAAAATATCGGAGGTGACAAAAGTTTTGCTAATTTCTGTATGTGAAAGTGTATTTTGAGGCACTACAATGTGACAAGGGGAAAAAAAAGGTTTAAAACCCAGTTGGATATATTTTTATTGTTTTTTGGGGGGTTGAATAGGTAAATGCATTACTTTTGTCTCTTGTAGGAACCGAGGTCCAACCTTCCTGTACTTAAAGAGGAGAAGCCGCCTCAGTCTCCAGTTATGCCCCCAGCACCCTTCAATCCCATAGTCCGCCAAGACGCACACAAACCAGACAACAAACACAGTGAGTGGCTGAGTGATCCTCAAAATGCAGTAGATAAAGCTGCAATGTCAACAGTGTTCTTTTTTGTTTTTATTCTAACTCAAATGCACTCCGGTCTAGACCTGTCACGATAACACATTTTGCTGGATGATTAATTGTCTAAGAAATTATTGCGATAAACGATAATATTGTTTGAAATTTGACATTAATTAGTAAATATTGGCAAATTTAAAAATAAATATGGGTTAATTTGTTATGAATGTAGTACCTTTTTTTGACCACTGGCTGGCAGAATCCATCCATCCATCCATTATCTTTTACCCACTTCTTCCATTTTTGGGTCACGGGGTCGCTCATGTCCAGCAATCACTGTACGAGAGGCAGGGTACACCCTGAACGGGTCGCAAGTCCATCACAGGGACACAGAGTCAAACAACCATTCACACTCTCACTCACACCTAGGGACAATTTAGAGTTATCACTCAGCCTAACATACATGTTTTTGGTCTCAATGTCAATGTCAATTTATTTATATAGCACATAAAAACAACAGAAACTGACCAAAGTGCTTTACAGTTAAGACAGATAAAAATAAAATAAAGAGTAAAATGCATCTAGTGCCACTCAAACATAATAAAGTTAACAATAATACAACACACAACAATAAAATCTGCTCAAAATTTGTTCTCAGACTCTGCGTGGATCAAATGCCAAGGAAAACGGATGAATCTTGAGCAAAGATTCAAAAGTCTCAACAGTCTGAGCGGTCTTTAAATTCTTGGGTAAACTGTTCCACAGCTTTGGAGCAGCAACCACAAAAGCCCAATCACCTCTGGATTTCATTTTGGATCTGGGGACATCTAAGAGGAACTGGTTGGTAGACTGGAGTGCTCTTACTGGAGTGTAGGTGTTAATAAGATCACATAAATATGATGGGGCCAGACCTTTTAAGATTTTAAAAACAAGCAATAAAATCTTAAAATCAATCCGGAAGTGGACAGGGAGCCAGTGGAGAGAAGCCAGGACAGGGGTTATGCATTCATATTTCTTAGTTGCTGTTAAAAGACGAGCTGCTGCGTTCTGGACAGATTGTAAACGATGCAAAGATGATTTTTCTAAACCAACATACCGTGCAATGAATTACAATAGTCCAAACAAGAGGTAATATAAGCATGAATAACCTTTTCAAGGTCTCTGAGAGACAAGACTTCACCTTGGCAATGAGTCTTAGCTGGAAGAAACCTAATTTCACAACTGCATTTATCTGTTTGTCTAATTTAAAAGCACTATCAACAATAACTCCCAAATTCCTGACATTGGAGTGGCTGTGTGAAGCCAAGGGGCCAAGAACATTAAAGGGCGTCTTTCACTTTAAACACATATAGTAGCCTTTTCAACGTAATATGTCTAAAACTCTAATTTTCATCAAAAATATGACTCATATTTCAAAATAAAATGTGCTACAACTACCAGTTTGGTCTTCCCTCGCTACTCTGTCTAAAAAAGCGCCCCCAGCGGGAAACCGGAAGTGACATCACAGGAGGGGAACGTTCCTGCTTTAGCTGAGAAAGATATGGGATCGCACCAGGAGGAGGTGACAGATTGTAAAGTTGATTTGACATAAGTATGTCATCTCTGACTATTACATCAAATATCTAGCCAAATAACTTCTAGATATATACTACCTAAAGCTAAAAATGGTTTATCTTTATATATAGCCTAAATATAGAGATACAGCATTAATTACACCACTTACACAACGGTAAAGGAAGCTCACAAAGATGCAAATAACAACTGGATCGCTCCTTTACTGTTCAGGTCCCCTCGCTTGCCACTTCCAAATAACAGAGATCAAGCACTGTCTAGACTCGGCTCACTGAGACGCAACCTAAACAACAAACCCCAAATGAAAGAACAGTTCTCAGAGTTTTTGGACAAGTTGTTCAAGAACCATCATGCAGAGATTGCTCCACCCACCATCGACAACACTGAATGCTGGTACCTGCCCATTTTCGGAGTATACCATCCCCAGAAGCCCGGTCAGATACGGGTAGTTTTTGACTCTAGTACAGAGCAATGTGGTGTGTCACTCAACTCTGTACTGCTAACGGGCCCAGATCTTAATAATACCCTCCTTGGCATGCTGATTCGGTTTATGAAAGAGCTCATTGCAGCCACTGCTGACATCCAACAAATGTTTTACGGATTTCTAGTCTCACCAGACCACAGAGATTATTTAAGGTTTTTGTGGCATAAGGACAATGATTTGTCAAAGGAGGTCCAGGAGTACCGTATGCGGGTACATGTTTTTGGTAACAGCCCGTCACCGGCGGTAGCCATCTATTGCCTACGAAGAGCCATTCAGAAAGGTGAGGCAAAGTTTGGAACGGATACAAGACACTTCGTCGAAAGACACTTCTACGTGGATGATGGATTGATTTCGCTTCCCACTGAATCAGCAGCCATCGATCTGCTCAAGCGAACACGTGAATCCTTGGCTGAGTCCAACCTCAAGCTCCACAAAATTGCTTCAAACAGTGTCTCAGTCATGCAAGCCTTCGAACCAGAAGATCTGGCCTCTGGCATCAAAGACTTGAGTCTCGGCGATGACCCTCTACCAGATCAAAGAAGTCTAGGGATGTGCTGGGACATAAACACTGACTCATTCACATTCAAGGTAGCTGTCAACGACAAACCCTACACCCGCCACGGGGTTCTCTCAGTAATTAACAATATCTTTGACCCCTTGGGACTTGCATCTCCAGTCACAATAAAAGGCAGACTTTTGTTACGTGAACTGTCAAATGGAGTTGGAAACTGGGATGCTCCTCTCCCTGCAGATAAAATGGACACATGGGAAACATGGAAATTATCCCTCAGAGATCTGAGCAGCCTCAGAGTGCCACGCTGCTATGTGCCAACATCCCTTTCCAAGTCTACTTACACTGAATTGTGCGTTTTTTGTGATGATTCAAGTTGGGCTATTGCAGCAGTAGCATACTTGAAAACAGTCAATGCAGAGGGACAGTGTGAGGTTGGATTTGTGCTTGGAAAGGTAAAACTTTCACCACAATCAGAACCTACAATACCTCGCCTGGAACTCTGGAGCAGTTCTAGGAGTGGAGATAGCAGAGCTCATTCTGGAAGAACTCGACCACAAACCAAACGCCGTTAAATTCTATTATGACAGCAAGGTGGTTCTTGGGTATGTGTACAACAACACAAAACACTTTTGTGTCTACGTACATAATTGAGTTCACAGAATATGCCAGTCTACATCCCCTGAGCAGTGGCATTATGTTGCATCAGAGCAGAACCCGGCCGATCTAGCTACCAGGTCAATTCCTGTGCCCCAGCTCGTGGACACAATGTGGTTTAAAGGACCAGACTTTCTTTATAAACTACCTGAACCAAAAACACATGAGTAGTTTGAGTTGATCGAACCTGAAGTGGATGCTGAAATCCGCCAAATTGCTACTTTCACCACGCAGGTTCAAGAGAATAGACTCACAACAGAACGCTTCAAACGCTTTTCAAAATGGAAATCACTGGTTAGTGCCATCGCCTTCTTAATTCACCAAGCTCGTTCTCACTCATCAAACAACGTGTCAAATCTTTCATGCAGGGGCTGGCATGAATGTAGACAGCCATTCTCTCCAAAGGAGCTGGATGCTGCCAGTAATCTCATTCTCCAGGCTGTTCAGAAGGATGCTTTTCCTGACGAATACACTTCTCTCAAAGCCAATCAAACTGTCCACAGCTCGAGCTCCATCGTAACTCTTGACCCCTATATGGATGAAGGCCTCATAAAAGTTGGGGGTCGCCTCAAACATGCTTCATTGGACGTAGCATACAAGAATCCAATCATTCTCCCAAGCAAACATCATGTGTCGAAGTTGCTTGTCCTGCACTATCACGCCATGGTTGTGCATCAAGAAAGGCAGTTCACAGAAAGTGCGGTTAGGCAAGCCGTTCTGTGGATTGTAGGATGCAAAAGACTGGTCTCGTCTGTCATCCACCACTGCAAAACGTGCAAGAAACTCAGGGGAAAACTAGAGACTCAAAAAATGCCAGATCTTCCACCTGAGCGGCTCAACACTTGCCCCCCATTTTCATATGTTGGGCTGGACGTGTTTGGTCCTTGGTCAGTGGTCACTTGACGCACACGAGGTGGGGCAGCACAAAGTAAGAAGTGGGCACTACTTTTTTCATGCATGACCACAAGAGGTGTACATATTGAAGTTATAGAATCTATGGACACTTGCAGCTGCATAAACGCAATACGCAGATTTTTTGCAATACGAGGTCCAGCAAAACAAATGCGATCAGACAGGGGCACCACCTTCATTGCAGCAAGTGTGGAGCTTGATATGACTCAATCAAGAAAAAACCCTCCCAACATTGTCAACTATCTTCACGCTAATGGTTGCACATGGGAGTTCAATCCCCCACATGCCTCCCACATGGGTGGCGTCTGGGAAAGGATGATTGGGGTAACTCGCAGAATACTGGATTCTATGCTCCTGCTGAACAAACACACCCGTCTGACACATGAAGTGCTTTGTACCTTAATGGCTGAAGTATTGTCTAAAGTCAATGCAAGGCCCCTGGTTCCTATCTCAATGGATCCCTCCTCACCATTCCTACTATGTCCTGCAATGATACTGACTCAGAAGCAGCAATTTCCTCCTCCACCAGGAGAATTTTGTGGAAAAGCATGCTCAAAAGCCAGTGGAAGCAAGTGCGGGTCCTCGCCAATGAATTTTGGAGACGCTGGAGGGAGGAATATCTCAACACCCTCCAATCAAGACGCAAGTGGGATGGATTTCAACGCAACCTCCAGCCAGGCGACATTGTGTTGTTGAAACAACATCAAGCACACAGAAACGAATGGACAATGATCATCATCACAACCACTTTTCCAAGCAGTGACGGAAAAGTCAGAAAGGTGGAAGTGAAGACATCATCTCAGGGCATCTCGAAGACTTATTTGCGTCCCATCTCAGATGTTGTTATGCTCTTAGAGACTGACGTGACTGATAAAAAGTAGTGGCATCAGTGACGCCAGGCGGGGAGTGTTCTGCCCAAGGCTGGAAGTTGGAAATGTCTTAATAATTTAGTTTGAAAAAGAAGAAAAAAGAAAACTTCCACAGTGTTGATCTATCTGTATTTTATTTTGAAGAAGAATTTTGAGATGGCAGTGCATTGTGGGTAGCAATGGCAGTTAGAACCTTCCCTAGCAATGGCAGTTAGAATCTTCCCCAGCAACAGCAGTTAGGAAAACGTTTTTGCAGAGAGAAAGCCTGTCTGTTAATGTATAAATTTCACCTCCTGCGTCATCAATATTTTCTTTCACCTCCGAAAGCAATGGCTGTAAGTTCAATCTGTGATCTATTTGGTGTTATATGTGTTTTACTAGTTTATTTTGAGATCGTTTTCCAAGTGTGTTTATTCCAGTAATTAGCCATGTCCGAATGTTTTTCTTGTATAGTAATGATCGCGCTAATGTAACTGTTTTTGTTTGTAGTTTCACTCAACCTTTCATCGAGCTACCATACCTTTGTAAAAGGCGTAATAAAGGAGCAAGACGCTCAGCTTCCTGGCTCATGAGAATTGAGTTTGGCTTGCTGTTAATCTACATTAACATACACAGCGTATTTAACACATAGTGATAACAGTACAGATGGATTTAACTACATTAGCCTAATCTTTAGCTCCCTAAACAATTTTTTTTCGCTCCTAAACCACTCAGTGGATATTTTTTCTGCTGCCAGAGTGTAATTATGTGGGTTTTATTTACAAACTAATGCCCTGTAGAAGACATTTGAGATAAAATTTGATTTTTTTAATTCATTTTTTAAGAGACGTAACCGTGTCGAGCTAGCTTCGGTTTAGTTCAGTGTATATCGTAATTTATAGCTCCTAAACCACTCGGTGGATATTTTTTTCTGCTGCCAGAGTGTAATTATATGAGTTTTATTTACAAACTGATGCCCTGTAGAAGACATTTGAGATAAAATTCGATTTTTTAATTCATTTTTTAAGACACGCAACCGTGTCGAGCTTGCTTCGGTTTAGTTCAGTGTATATCATAATTTATAGCTCCTAAACCACTTTCAACCATTTCAACCAAAAAATAAATAAAATTATATTCTGCCAATAAACGTTCTTCAAAAACATACCCTGGCTACTTCCAATTTACGAGCTGCTGGACGGTATGGATCTCCGGAGAGACTGCAGCTGGCAGCCGCCATTGTTGTTACAGCTGCATCAGGTCCCGGTGGATCTTGCTCGCTTCTGTCGGTCCCACTGCTGTGAACTGATGGTACTGCCGCAGATTTCAGCCTGATCTTGTCCTTACTTCTGAAGCCCATCCTGTGTTCGTTCAGGTTGCTGTCATTGTAATCCTCCTGACGGAAGTACGCACTACAAATCACGGAGTTGGTCGTGACGCTTCTGTTGGTGAAATCCTGCCTTTTCAACCAGACAAACCTCACCCAAGCTCTGAAAGCTGGGTTTTTTGGTGCAGGAAATCGATGGACACAATGTCCAGACAAACTGGAGTTCGAACCCTTGCTATTAATTTGGAAAGCAGGGAGGATTACCAAAATTACTGTATTACCTCTAAATATTATTTTTATGCCCCTAAAACTAACATCAAACATGCACTTTAAGGGTGTTACACTTACGAAAGCTGATGACTTCCGTTTTATTTTCATTTAGGTTCAGAAAATTTAGTTTTAACCAGACTTTAATGTCATTTTAGACAGTCCAAGAGTGGATCCAGTGGAGTGACCCTGTCTGACTCAATCGGAAGATATAACTGGGTATCATGAGCAAAACAATGAAAAGGGATGTTGTATTTTCTAAAAATTGACCCCAAAGGCAACATGTACATATTAAAAAGCAGTGGACCTAAAATAGACCCTTGAGAGACTCCACAGATCAGAGGAGCTGGAGATGATGGTAAAAAAAGTCATTCAGAATAAAAGTCTTATTGGTTAGGGACCTTGCATTCAGCAAGGCTACTTGGAGAGTCTGATCCGTGCTGTCTGCAGCAGGTGCGCGGGCCAGCTGGCGAAGATTTTTGAAGTTTATTGTGCCACGTTTGGAAATCCTTTCCCGTCTCAAGTATGAAGACTTGCGCTACAAATGAAGGGATGGAGCCACAGATTTAATCCAACGATGTCTCCATTCATACAGATAGTTGCTCGTATAATAGTGAGAGAAACCAGAATTGTTGCCAGATAAGTTCAGATAGCCTTTTAATTCTCACCAAAACTCCTCCTCGCTTTCCGCGTCTCCTTGGGTGGGCGTCTCCGAGATTGAAAGGCGCAGGAAGCATGGCGCAGATAGTCCGGTATGTTTGACAGGTGAGGAGGTACCGGTAGTCTTGATGAATAATTACTAAAACCAGAAACTGGCAACTTAACATGTCCGAGGCTGAGAAGAGTTGTGCGGTCGTAGATGAGCAGAGCAGAGGCATCAAAGCAAAAAATACCAACAAGAAAACAAACAGCGAAAAACAAGCAGAGCATACGTGGCAGGCGGCTGGCCATAACTGGCGCCATCTTCCCATGTAACGACACTCTACACTCTCTGTCTGTGTGAGGAAACCGGAGTACCTGGAGGAAACCCACGCATGCACGGAGAGAACATGCAAACTCCACCCAGAAAGGCCCCCAGACCGGTATTTGAACCAGGGACCTGCTCGGGTGGCAGAATAAGAATGTTTAAACTGAAGGATGGATAGTGATGGAGCGAGCAGCATGTCTCTTTAAGAAAAATGGGAGGGCGACCCCTTGACGTGACATGGGCTGTCTCCTTTGTGTCGGTTCTTAAAACGGCAGACACTTGGTGTGGTTTGAGCTCTTCAGCATAGCATTTTCCACACAAAGCTTTTAATAAAATGTTAGTAAACAAGTTCTCAGCTTCTTTTTGCAGAGAAAAACAACGTTTTACACAAAGGCACGAGTTTCTTTTTTTATATATATTTTTTTATAGATGGCCTCCCTTCTCACCTTACAGCCATCCTCTCACTCCGATATGATTTTTTTTTTTTTTTATAATAGAGAGAAAGGAAAGGAAAGACAGAAAGTAAGACAAAAAACACAACAATTATCCACAAAAAAGCACAAGGCAAACACACCCAACCTCCGTCTGCAATCCTGCAAAGTACATGACAGAACACAGCAACACATGCATAAAGACTAATAACATTTATGACCTTGCAGTAGATTTCCATAAATATACATACCATACCTACAAATATATATACAGTATACATTCATATTCATTCAATATACCCATCTACATATCTGCATATATCTACATATACATCCCTGCATCCATTTGCGTGTGGTTGTGAGCATGCATAAGTGAAAAAGTTTCCTCCAATAGAACATTCAATAGCAACCGTGAGGCATCAGAGATCCGCCCCCCCAAGGCCCGAGGCAGGCAAAGGGGCAACCAGAGCCCAAGACCCCAAGAAGGACCCAGAGTCCCCAGGGCCACCCGAACAGGACGAGCCACTCACCAACTCCCCAGATCCGACCAAAGGGGAGAACAGGAGAAGCCCCACCAGTGACTACACACAATGACCCCCCGGGGTCAACAGCGACAAATTCACAGGCCCCCGCCGGAGCCCGCTGCACCAACGTAGCCCCAGGGCCGGACACCGAGGCCTGGGCACCGGGGACGCCACCCCTCAGGCCCAGACCCGACAGGACCAGAAGACCCGAGCCCCACCAGGCCGAGCCGACACACGCCCAAGCGCCCAACCCCAGACAGTGAGGGCCCCAAGCACGCCCGCAGGCAAATGAACACCCACCAGGGGGCCATGAGGCAGGAGCGCGACAGTGTTTTTAAAAGCAGCTAAGCAGAGAAGCTAAGCTTACAGACTGACCTCGGGGAAAATCTCAGTCTTGTCAAAGCTCCAAAATTCACGGTTTAAACCCGTGCCTTTGTGTGAAAAAAATTATCTGCAAAAAGAAGCTGAGAACTTGTTTACTGATTTTTTTATTAAAAGCTTTGTGTGAAAAATGCTGAAGAGCTCAAATCACACAGTGCATCCATCATTTTGAGAACCAGACAGCCCAGGTCACATTAAGGGGCCTCCCTCCCATTTTTCTTAAAGAGACACGCTGCTTGCTCCCTCACTATCCATCCTTCAGTTCAAACAGTCTTATACTGCCATCCGGTGGTCAAAAAAAGGTACTACATACAACAAATTAACCAACATTTCTTCTTAAAATTTACAATAATTACTACCAATAATTAGTTATTGTCATGTTTCAAACAATATCAAATATCAAAATTTGTTATTGTAACAGGCCTGGCCGTTAGAATTTTCCACGTCGCTTGAGGTGGTGGGCCGCTCCAGTCCTGTCCTTTCCACTCAGGACCCCAGCCGGCTTCAACAAACCCAGCGCCGAATTCAGCGGGTCTCCCACCTATCTGCCTGATCAAAACTAATGCTGCGCCTCTTTTAAACGAGCTGACAGCTACCTGGAAATAATATTTCAATAAGGCACATTAATGACGACTGCCGTTAGAATTTTCCACGTCGCCTCACCGTCACCTCGTCCTCTCTCCTTTTTACACAGGACCCTGGTTAAACCCAGCGCCAAATTCAGCGGGTCTCCCACCTATCTGCCTGATCAAAACTAATGCTGCGCCTCTTTTAAACGAGCTGACAGCTACCTGGAAATAATATTTCAATAAGGCACATTAATGACGACTGCCGTTAGAATTTTCCACGTCGCCTCACCGTCACCTCGTCCTCTCTCCTTTTTACACAGGACCCTGGTTAAACCCAGCGCCGGATGCAGCGGGTCTCCCAACTATCTGCCTGATCAAAATTAACGCTGCGTCTCTTTTAAATGTGCTGCTGTCTGACAGCTAAATAATATTTCATACAAAGCCTGGTTGTGTCTGTCACTGCATAATCTGTTCTGGGAAATAAATAAATAAATGTGTACCGGGACAGCGGGACTGGAAGCATGATCCATACAGCTGGTACTCAGGGCGCTGGAGTGGTGCGCCCAGAATCTTCCTATCTCTTGTAACAAAGAGGAGCGAACTGCACATGTATAACTTTTAACAAGAGTCTATGGGCTAAGATTCTAGCACCCCCAGGGCAAAAATACGTCAACAATCAGAGACAACGTTTTTGAAAGAAACAACTCATCAACTATAAAATATTTATGTTACACAACAAAAAAATATATACCGGTACATATATTTCAGATTTTCTTTAATGTTATTATTTCATTTTTATTAAAAAATTTAAAGTCTTCAATGTAATATGGTGAGTGGTGGGGAGGCGCCCCAGCGCCCTCTATTGACCAGCTGCCACTGGTGGTTCATGAGATATTTGCTCAGGCATGACGGACACATTCCATGGCAGCAGAAGATAATAATCACACCTGTACAGGAGTGAAGTGGCTGCTTGTTTGTTGTAATAGTTCTGCGTTCAAACCCCTCGAGTGTCCAGAGGTCTGAGATTCACAGAAAGTCCCAGCTGCAGGAGCGTCTGAGGATCACAGCAGACCAGACATCTTTTTCAGCAGTGAGTTCTGGTCCTGGGGGTTCATGGCCTCGTAGGTGTCCAGCTCCAGTGAGAAGGTAGCGTTGCCAGAGGTCAAAGTTCGCAGCGTGGTTGAGTAGCCCTTTAATGTGCAAAAAACATGGAAAGATTTTTTTTTTAGAAAAATAAACCAAAAATATGCATGTGTACAGCTGAACCGTCTGAGCGTCCTCTCACCATCATCTCTGCTAGGGGCACAGTAGCCAGCAGCACCTTGTTGTCATGGCGACTCTGGATGTCTCGGACCGTCCCTCGTCTTTTGGCCAAGTCCCCCAGCACGGAGCTGAGGTGTTCCTCAAGCACAATCACCTCGAGGGACATCACTGGTTCTAGGACATGGCTGCCTGCGAGCCTCAGTGCCTGAATCCAAAACAACAACTCTGGGGTGTTTTTATGACAATACTGATTAAGCATGAATTTTTTTTTTCTTACAATCTCACTACTTCTGCATACTTAACCAAATATTTTTAGCTTTGCTTTTAGCTAGCCTTAAGCTGTTTTAGCTGAATATTGCTAATTTAAGATTTTCTATTAACAACTTCCTACCTACATTCTTGCTAGCATGTTACATTTGTTTTAGTATTTAGCTATTTTTTGTTACATTTAACTTTTAGATAGTATTATGCTCATTTTATCTAGCATTTTGCAATTTTTAGTAGCATCTTGCTACTTTTGGTTTTTATTTAATTTTGCATTTTTAGGCTTGAAAATGCATTTTTCTAGTTTTATTTAAATCTTAAAGGAGGGGAGCCTTTAACGGTTTTACCTTTAACATGCAGCGAGACACACAGGCGGACACCATGGTAGGAGACGTCCCTGGTTCCGTGGCAACATGGTGGATCAGTGTGGACACGCCCTGTACAGGGTATCCCAGCAGCGGGCCTGAAAAAAAAAAAAATATATATATATATATATATATATATAAAACACAGCGGAGATCAGACTTTTAGCAACAAAAGACAAGTTAAAC
Organism: Garcialebias charrua; assembly: GCA_038048925.1. Lineage (NCBI taxonomy): Eukaryota > Metazoa > Chordata > Actinopteri > Cyprinodontiformes > Rivulidae > Garcialebias > Garcialebias charrua. The sequence goes on along the minus strand of JBBPBX010001496.1, from coordinate 52,236 downwards.
TTACACTCATAAAAATGACTCGAGACATGTTCAGACTTTAAATTCAAACACTGAACGTAAACCAGTTGGATGTTTGTAACTTTCATGTTATTGATCAAACCGCAGCTTCTGGCTGCTGTGACCTGTTGTTCACTTTACTGCCACCTTCTTGGCAATATGTGGAACTGAATATTCAGTGGATTTTCAAATACGCACGGGCAAGTAATAAACGTTCTCTTCATGGGACAGAAGAAGTTTGGCCTTGTCAGTGTCTGTGTAGTCTATACTGACACAAAGGTAGTGAGCTAACAGGATTCAAACAGAACTAAATGCTGACATCGCTCCAAAACAAAGCTCCACCTGACGAGTACTTTTACACCTTCTGAACATTTCAAGTGTTAAAAAGTAGGACGTTGTTTTTCATCATCCTGTGGCGTCAGTTTTACCTTGAAGGTATGAGCTGTGCACGCCATTCTGCACCGCCGCTTTCATTTCTGTTGACAGCTGTGTCTGCAGCTCCTCTGTAAATGCTGAGTCACACGAGGAGTCGTCTGCAGGCCCGACTGTCAGCTGCACCGTCACAACGTGCCGTCTCTCCCCCACCGTCCGATCCAGAGTTTCTGCAGCAAAAATCACAAAACGAAGCCGATGCTTGTAGCTGACAAGTGTAATCACTGAAAAGTATCTACCTAAACTGGATGGTACCTGTAGTTGAAACCTCATGAAGAACGGTCTCTCTGTAGGCCACCTGCAGCGGTCCCAGGTCAGTCTCGATGCCATACTCTCTTCGAATTCGATCATGGATGATTTCGATGTGCAGCTCTCCCATCCCACACAGGATGGTCTGAGGATGAAGAGGATGTCAGCGTGGCAGCCACTCCACTAAAACTTACTCCTAACTAAGAAAGTTCATTCTCAATAGTCCAGGTATCAAATCCGCTCATTCTTAATCATTCTGACTGACGAAGCCCTCTGGAGTGAGGGTGAAACGTTTCTACTAAAAAGAAACTGTCCAGATGAACTGATTAAGAATGAGCGGATTACTCCTAACTACCTCGATTACATGATTACCTGACCAGAATCAGGGTCTTCTCTGACTTTTAGACTGGGGTCTTCCCTCTGGAGGCAGCGGAGGGCATTTTCCAGATCTTTTAGAGAAACAAGCATAAATAATCCAGTGTCTGAAGTGCAGCAGAAGCAGAATATAAATAGATTTGTGATTGTTCCTGCTGGAACTGACCTGCCTGTTTGGCCAAGGTGGGAGGTTCTATAGTGCAGAAGAAGACAGGATCAGGAACTTCCACTCCAGAGAGGAGGATGTTGTCTCGTTCTCCACGAGCCGTCTCTGTCTGACGCTCATCTTGGGCTCTGCCAGCTGCAGCAGCTGCTGATGCTTTGGATGAAACGATGGTGTCTCCTGTGACCGTCTGAGGGAAGAAAACATGCAGAACTTTAGAAAACACAAAGTTTATGGTATAAAACGTGTGGAGTTTGATGAAGAAGAGTCAGAGCACGAGAAGAATGAGTCTTTCAAACTTCAGTGCTGGGCCATAAACCATTTTTATACTTCAATATTTGTAAAATATTTAAAATTCTACAAATCCTTTGCAGGTGGACATATGATTAATTTATAGTTTTTGGAAAGGAGCTGGATTTTTTTTAATAGAATTTTTAATTTGTGAAATGTTTGAGCTTTTTGAAATGAAGTAAAACAAAATTCATGATTTTGGTCAACCAGACAAACAATAATTTAATCACAATTTCAAAAACGATCTGACTTTTTGAGTCATAGGCCCCAAACTTTGGAACAATCCGCCCCCAACATTAGACATGCCCCTTCACTTCCTGCATTTAAATCTCTTGCTAAAAACACCGGTTTTCTCTGGCTTTTAACACGCTGTGATTCAATTTACTAGTTTATTGTTCTGTGTTTTTATGTTGTTCTTTTAGTGCTTTTAATTATTTTTTCACCACTTTCATTTTTATTTTTTCCATTAAATTACAGTATTCCCATTGATTTTTATTGTTCAGCACTTTGGTAACAGCTGCTGTTTTAAATGTGCTTTATAAATAAAGTTGACAGTGGTTACAGTTGGAAGTTTCAGATCAAAGTTTTAAAAACTAAAATTAATAAAAGGGCTCCTTTTAGATCATTTATGTTGACAGGCCAGTTAGAAAAAGACAAACCATGACTTGTTTTAGGAGGGTTGAAGGCAACTTCCCTCTAATGGGAACATGGCAGCACGAGCACGACTTGAGTTTGTAAAGTTGCATCAGACAGAACCACATGACTTCTGGAACAATTGTTTTTGAACAAATGAAACCAAAGTTGAGATGCTGGTGAAATATTACATCAACTGTTCATATTTGTGAATAAAAGCATAATATGAGTGCAAAAAATATATATATTTTGTTTTTTTCTCTCTTTTGTTTTCTATTGTTTATTGTTTGTTTGTTTATTGTTTAATGAAATTCTACCACTGCTGTTCATTGTTCTTTAGTTTTAGCAGGTCGCTTTCGTAAATGAGCCCATGAGGTTCAAAAGATTTACCTGACTAAATAAAGGTTGAATGAAAATGAGTGCTTGCAAATAAGGACATTTCATTTTGCCTAATTGTAACATATTTATGGAAATGAATATGCTGCAATTTGTCAATGTAAATGGTAAATAAAGAAAAATGTCAAAATTGGGCTATTTTATTATCAGAAGATAAGGTACATCTCATGGAAGGAGCAGGTATAGAAACTGGCTGGTCAACTTCTTCAGTCTGAGGAAGAAATCCACAAGGGAGAAGAAGATCACGGTGCAGAGTTCGGGTCCCTCCAGAGGGATCTGTTTCTTGTCTTACAACATACACAGGAAGATCACCCACACGACCAACCACCACATAGATGTTTTTCTCCCACTTATCTTCCAGTTTATGCTTGCCTCTGAGCCTCACATTTCTGACCAATACTCGATCACCTTCTTCAAGACTGGCTGGTTTCACTCTTTGATCAAAACGAATCTTGTTTCTTCTCGCCATCTTTTCTGCATTTTCAAAAGCTAGCTGAAAACTTTCCTTCAGCCGAGAACGCAGGTTCTGCACATATTGAGAGTGTGATTGAGATGATGGATCTCTGACAGGTAAATTGAAGGCTATGTCAACAGGAAGTCTTGGACATCGACCAAACATCAACTATGGAGTAAAGCCTGTAACCTCATTTCGGGTGCAATTATAAGCATGAACAAGTGGTTTGACATACTCTTTCCACCTAGTTTTCTGCTCTGGTTCCAATGTACCCAACATGCTGAGCAAAGTTCTATTGAACCTTTCAACAGGGTTCCCACGGGGGTGGTATGGTGTGGTATGTGACTTTTTAATGCCAGCAATGTTGCAGAGCTCTTTGATGAGGTGTGACTCAAAATCAGGCCCTTGGTCTGTGTGCAGGCGCTCAGGAAACCCATAATGCACAACAAATTCTCCCATAGACATCTTGCAACAGTCTTTGCCTTTTGATTTGCTGTTGGAAAAGCCATAGCATACTTAGTAAAATGATCTGTGAGGACAAGAATGGGCCTCATGCACAAACCGTTCGTACGCACAGATTTGTGCTTAAACTGTGCTTACGAGTGATTTAGGAGCATATGTGGCATTCAACAATGTTCACGTATCCTACGATTTTTTTCAGATACGAACAAAATCTACGTGTGGTCCGGACCTGTCGTATATTTTACGAGCGGTCCGTCTGCTGTCATCCAGACAGCATTACTCCACAAATAACTTCATATTTCGTTATTTAGGAAATGTTTAGAGTTTAAAAAAGTAACGCACCACAATTGTTTTTGACAATAGGTTCTGTTTGAAGTCGAATTATAATTTTAAATGTAATAATGACTAACGGATTAAAGTATTTAAATGAAAATCAATTTGTTATCAATGCCGTTTTCTAACACTACAATATTAATATGAAGATCTCAAACTGAAATCAACTTAAACCATGAATTAATTTAAGTTTAATTTGCCGCGGTATCGCAGACTTCGGTAAGCCAGACTTTACACAGACTTCCTCCAGCTGCTGTCATAGCTCTGATGTGGCTCAGTCAGTAGAGCACTGCGTCGCAGTTCCGAAGGTCATGGGATCGCCTCCCGTGGGAGGACAACGTTTTTTTTTTTTTTTAATTCATTCCAGATTTAAAAAACACAAGAAAACTATTTACAATACAACAAGAAATAAAGCATAAAGCCTTTTTAATTTGGAATGAATAAATAATCTAAAGTAAGAAGGAAAAAAAAAGAATCATACCTTGTGGGACTCGATCCCACGAGGTGTAGAAAAAAGGTTAGGAACAGCTAACAGTGCAATGCTTTAACCAGTAAGCCACCAGTACGCATGCATGTTTCGAGATCCACATTTATTATAAACAAACTTTCTTTGGTTTTAGCTGGTCATTTACTTCCATGAGTGACGCTGCTAATAAGGACAGATTTTCTTTTCTTGTCCTCAGAGACCACAGAACTTCATCCTCCGCACCGGTAGAGTTCTTCTTTTTTACTTTTCGCTGTCATTTTATGAACGTACACGTTCTGCCTCTGAGGCAGGAAACGTAGCCTTATATGGCGTTTTGAGGGGTGGGAATTATGTAAATAAGCTCACGCGTGCACGCGCAGCTGTTTAGAACAGGTGAGATTCATCAACTTTAAGCAGCCCGTTTACACGCTTTTCCTGTGGATAGAAGAGTTTGTTGGATCTGACGTGGCATGTTCGTACGAACACTTCGTACGAACAAAAGTAGGAGACATTTAGGATAAGAATACGAACTGTTTCGTGCATGAGGGCCAATGTTCTTAGTGTTGCTTCTATCAGATTCAATTGATAGATAGTCCATGCACAGGAGCTCAAGTGGCCGGCTGGTCTGGATGTTCACTAATGGTGCGGCTCGTTCTGGCAAAGCTTTCCGACGAATGCAGCGATTGCAGGTTTTAATCTTGTTTTCAACATCTAATGACAATTAGGCTGCAGAGGAGCATGTGACCCTGATACTCAACAGTGATTGGTTGTTCAACATCTACAGACATGCGTGGCCAGAAAAATACACCTGGGTTACATTATGAATCATGGACTGAGCAAAAGAGCAGCTGAAGATTGTAAAGCTCCTGTTCACTTCTCTGTTCTGGGATTTATGCATGCTCATACTCAGAGGTCCAAAACTGCTTGGATCACCAGCCCCTGAAGTACTTATCCTTTGACTTCTGCCACAGCTTCTCCTGACATGTTGTGCTCTGTTGAACTTGTGACCAATAATTGCATTTAATCAGTCACCAGAAACCAAAACAATTATTTTGTTTACCGCTGATGGTCCTCCTTGATCATGTGAGCAGCTGGTTTCAGCTGTCATCAGCCAACTGGTTGATCCACTGTGAGAAGGTGCTATTTATAAGACTGAGCTGAATATACTACCGGTGTATGAATGTCTGAATGAATGGGTGGATGGTTGGTATTGTAAAGCGCTTTGGGGCTCCTCACAGGGGGCTGGAAAGCGCTATATAAATAAGCTCCATTTACCATTTACCATGAATACAGCAGCTCAGACTGAGGAAGTCTTTTGGAGGAAAGACTTAACGTTTCTACAACTTTTTTGCTTCGTTTGGTTTTTTGAATGTCCAGAGGACCAGACTTAACTTTTTTAGATCAATAAATAATAAATGAGGTTTTATATCCTACCTGCTTCAGTCCTACAGTTAGTGCAATGTTTCCTGCGGTCATTGAAGGGATCTCTACATGCTGATCTGCAAAAGGTACCAGCAGTCGACTCATCCTCTCACTGGAAGCACAAAGTCTGTCAGTCTTTAAGTTAACAGGGTTGTGAAGGTCATGTGACTGAAACAACGTACGTGCTGCTCCTGTTCAGGTTGTAGATGGCTGTCTGTGCTTTCAGAGTGCCTGAGTATACCCTGAGGAACACCAGAGGACCACGCTGTTTGTCATGAAGAACCTTGAAGGCCAGCGCACACAAGTCATCTTTGTACCACCGTCTGTCAGAATATGAACAACAAACAACATTTATGCTGCACCAAACATGATCAAACCTGTTTTCACTGCTCCTTGATATGAGTGAAAGCTCCCGATAGCCACAATATGTTTTAAAGTACCATAACTTTAATTTAAACGGAATGCAAAACCTCTTCTTTTCCTGTAAGCTACAAACTAGAGCGATGCATCTCATGACAGACACAGAGGTAGAAACAGTAGATTCAAAGGTTTACTCACACCAGATCTTGGTGCCGTTCGTTTGGAGCAGGCAGGTACGCAGTGATGGCGTCCAGGAGAGGCTGCACACCTTTGTTTCTCAGCGCGCTGCCGCAGAGCACAGGCACTCCTTTACGAGCCAACGTGAGCCGTCGCACCGCCTCTTGGAGCTGGAAACATTCAGCAGCGTTGTGTTCACGGTGGTTCACACAACTATTGTCTGCTCACAACAGTAAATGACTCACGCTGATGGAAGGAACTGCATCGAAACGATCACTATAACTGGTCAGCAGCAGCTCAGCAAACTCATCGTCCAGATCAGCAAGCTGTGATGTCACCCAGAAGCAGAGAGTCAATGTCACCCAGAAGCACAAAGTCAACGTCTCATTATGGAATCAAGAGCGAGCACTCACAGAGGAACTCTTGTTCATTACTGCTTTGTTTTGTTTTAAGCTGTGTTGATGCAGTTTTGATCAAACCTCAATAAGGTCATTAATATTTTGTGCATGTTGTTGGTCCTCAGAGTTTGTGTTGGGTATGACTCTCAGCTACAACTACACCAGGTTTGAGATCAGTATCTTTAAAATTCACAATTTAAACCATCTTTAACTGGGTTGATGCCAAACATTAGTCAGCTGCAGATGTACGGTCAGTGACTACTTAAATGTTTAATTGTGTTGTCCAGCTGTTCATGAGTTATTTTGCTAACAGGTGAACAAAGACAAATGACAAACATTTAAGCAAAGATGCTGTGCAGTGTACAGTATAGAGCTTGAATGATGTGCTATAGGGCCCACAATTTAAACAATTTCAAGTATTTGTTTATTTTTACATAATTTGGGCTTCCAGCTTATGAAACCAATGAAAACAGGATTTCAAAAACATTTAGAATACTGTGAAGACATCAGCCCACACTACTCAGTTTTTACAGAAAATAAATAAATTAGTATCACAACAACTCAATCAAAATGCGGTACTTTCAGAACGATGTGTCAATCTTCAATACTTGGTTGGGATTCCCTTTGCCTTAATCACTGCCTCGATGCGACGTGGCATTGCCTGGGAGTTCTGGAAGCCCAGATCTCCTTGATGCTGTCAGCTCTTCTTTGTTGTTGGGTCTGGTGCCCCTCATTTTCCTCTTGAGAATACCACATAGATTCTCAACGGGGTTTAGGTCCAGTGAGTTGGCTGGCCAGTCAAGCACTGTGGCATGGGCATCAAATCAGGTTTTGGTGCTTCTGGCGGCATGGGCAGGGGCCAGGTCCTGCTGGAAGATGAAATCTGCATCTCCATACAGATCCTCAGCAGAAGGAATCATGAAGTCCTCTAAAACATTCTGGTAGACTGTTGCGGTGACCTTGGATTTAAGAAAGCAGAGTTTACCAACACCTGCACCAGACATTGCATCCCAAATCATGACTGACTGTGGATATTTCACACTGGACCTCAAGCAGTGTGGGCTCTGTTCCTCACCCTTCTTCCTCCAAACCCTTGGACCTTGATTTCCAAATGAAAGGCACACTTTACTTTCATGGAAAAGAGGACAGAGGAACCCAACAGTTGTAGCCCATCTCCCTGATGTATCTGAATGTGGTGGTTTCTGAAGATGTGACTCCCGCCTCATTCCACTCTTTCTGGATCTCTGCCAGATTCTGGAATCTTCTCTGTTTGATAATCTGCTGAAGCCCACGGTCATCTCTTTTGCTGATGCATCTTCTCCTGACACATTTTGCCCTTCCACTAGACTTTCCATTGATGTGCTTGGACACAGCACTCTGTGAACTTCCAGCCTCATGGCCTCCTTAGCTATGAACTTTTGTGGCTTACCCATCCTGTGGAGGATATCAGTGATGGTCTTCTAGTCAGTTATCTTCTTCTTCTTCTTCTTCTAAGTGGGTTCTTTTTTGGCGGTTGGCAAACAACTGAAAGGTGCATTACCGCCACCTACTGTTATGGAGTATAGACTGGACCAACGCTCCAAAAAAATAAAAAATAAAATAAAATAAAACCAAATTCTTACAAATAATCGAGAACGTTCCAAAATTCAAAACCAGTACTAGCAGACCAACGAAACAGGCATATTATCAACAGGAAGCACCACCCCCTGACGGAGATGGCGTCACGCCTTTACCCATCATGCCCTCAACGGCCTCCCAACCAAGGTCTTTCACACCCAGGTACCTTTCCGCAGCCTTAACTATAATCTTGATTTTTTTCAGTCTTCTTAACAGTCTGAGCCGAACAATTTATCACATCTACCATAAACAGCACAAAATCCCTTTTGTTCACTATCAACGAATCACTGGACAGTTTAGAGCACCCATCACAAACCTTAGGCGTAATGCTAGGTGTCACCGGAGGTGCCGGTCTCTCTGAACGACTAGGGAGTCTTTTCACAGTTTCAGCATAGGTAATCCCTTGACTCAACTTTACTCTCTGAATTTCCTCTGCTCTTTTACTGAATCGACAACCACGGTAAGCAGCAGCGTGTTCCTCACCACAGTTACAACATCTAAGCTTGGCTTCAGCACCACATTCCCCATACGCATGGTAACCCGCACACCGCCCACACCGCTGTTTCCCAAAGCAAACCGCTGCCACATGTCCAAACTTTTGACATTTAAAACACCTCAACGGCGGAGGAACGTACGGTTTCACAACATAACTCACATAACCAATGAAGACTTTAAGGGGCAAGCATTTCCCATCAAATTTAATCAACACTGACAGGCTGTCACAGCGGACACCATCTCTAGTCGTCTTCAAACACTTAAATTCTTTTACCCCAGCACCATGCAAATTACCCTGTAATTCTTCAGTGGAGATACCCAAAGGGACCCCACCAATGACCCCTCTACACATCGTATCGCTGTCAAGCAGACTGCAACGAACCAACTTCCCGTCCATTTTGGTCATCTTAAGGGCCCTTTTCACCGTGGACCTCACCTATCAGGCTGTGTAAAGTTTTGGTCAGTTTAACCGGGTTCCAGTCACCAAAAGAGACACCTTCATGAGTCAACTTAACAATAACTTTATGCCCATCAGGTCGTTTCTCAGGTACGACTACAGACTCCCCAGCAGTTTCAGAGGTCGAAATATCTCCCACAGAAGTCTGCGACTTCCGCTTCTTCCTGCTCTTTGAAGTGACTACATCACTCCAAGTCACAGCATCTCCGACACCACTTTCACCCATATCACCAGACTCACTACTCGAACTAAAATCAAACTCCGAAACCACCTGCCCATGCACAGCGCAGTCGCTGCCAACCGCCTTACCACTCCGTTGACTCAGCTCAGCTCCCTCACGGGAACCAGAACCTGACCCGCGTCCCGGAGGCGAACGACTCCGGCTCCGACCCACCACGGCCGCCGACCCCAACTCCCGCTTCTTCCTCATTCCGCAACCATCCAGTGTCTATCCCGTCATGACCCGCGTCCCCGCTCCTCAAGGAGGGTCTAGCGGGTACTGTCAAGCGGCGTCTCCTTCCGCCGGAGCTCCTCTTCACAGCTGCACGCGACTGCCTCCTTCGCTTCGCCACGTCGTGTGTCCCTCGACAGTCTAGTCAGTTATCTCTGCAGTCTTCCCCATATTGAACCAAACTGAAGCAATTTAATGACACCTGGGGAAACCTGTGCAGGTGCTTTGAGTTTAGCAGATGATTAGTGTGTCACACTCAGTTCAAAACATTCATGCCCTGCAACATTTAGGCTGATTTCTCCACAGTTTTCTAATTTTTTGAAATCCTGTTTTTGTGGGTTTCATGAGCTGGAAGCACAAATTATGTAAAAATAAGCAAATAAATACTTGAAAGTGTTTAAATTGTGGGCCCTGCATCTATCATCTATTAAAAATTAACTTTTTGAATGGAATTATGGAAGTTAAACAACTTGTCTCAGTAGATCTGTTGCCTCTCAACAAGAAAGTTGCCTGTTCAAATCCCAGCCCAGGACCTTTCTGTGTAGAGTTTGCATGTTCTCTCTGTGCATGCGTGGGTTTTCTCCGGGTACTCCAGTTTCCTCCCACAGACCAAAAACATGCATGTTAGACTGATTATAACTCTGAATTGTGAATGATTGTTTATCTTGTTTGTCTCTATGCGTCCCTGTGATGGACTGGAGACCTGTCCAGGCTGTCCCCCGCCTCTTGCAGTGACAGCTGGACATGGGCACCAGTGACCCCTTTGACTCAAAAAAGGAAGCAGTGGGTAGAGATAATGGATGGATGCTCATCTTTCATCTTTTGGCAGTGGGCAGTAATAAAATCGCGCTGTGGATTCTGGGACATGTACCTGCTCAATCAGAGCCGTCCTGGCCTCGCCCACTGCCTGCAGGAGGTCAGGATCATCAGACTGGCTGAGAGCCTCCGACTCAAACACTCGTCCATCGTCTCCAGTGGATCTCAGCTTCCACAGGAGCTTCTGATTGGTTATCAAATCAACCACACCTGTGAAGTTTTTACCACTGCCAACAGGAATCTGTGGAGTGGGATTGTAAAATAATTAAAAGACAGTCAACAGAAGACAACTGGCCTGTCCAACAAAACCTCAAAGGTTCAAATCTGCTTTTGATAAAACAGACAAGTTATAATGTTCAGAAATAACTTCCTGCTATAAAAAATATCTCTATGAAAAAATCTTAGATGTAAAACTACATTTGAACCCTTGAACAAAAACATCTTTCACCAGAGAACCTTGTATTTACAGATATTATAAAGTAAGTTCTGTTCTTAAAAGGCCTACCTGCAGGAGGATTGGACTGGCTTTCAGTTTCTGTCTTATGCTTTCAATGGAGAAATTTAGGCTGTGGAAAAGAGTTTATTTTTAAAAAGTACATGTACATGTATTCATACAATGCCAAGTTTCCCACATTTTATCACATTTCAACCAGAATTTTCAAAGCATTTTGCAGGGACTTGCAATAAACCAACACAACTTTTGAAGTGGAATGCAAATGATACATGATGGTTAAAAAAGTTTTTTAGTGTAAGTATGTGTATTCAGCCCCTCTGAGCAGTACTTTCTACTTGCTGCGATTACAACTGCAAACCTGTTGGGGTTTGACCAACAGCTTTGCACATCCAGAGACTGAAACTTTGTCCATTCTGTTTTGCAAACCAGTTCAAGCCCAGTCAGACTGGAGAGACAGCGTCTGTGAACGACAAGTCCTGTTGCAGACGCCTGGCTGGATTTAGGTCTGAACATTAAAGCTGCAATATGTAATTTCTGGAACACGCTGGAACTTGGGAAAATTTTGAACAGAGACACGGTTCTGGTCCCTCCCCCTCAGAGCCATATATGGCTCTGCTCCCTCTTGCTCTCGGTGAAATTCAGCTCTGCTTCCGAATGCTCCGCCTCCACTGCATGTCCTGTCAGCCGCTGCGAAGTTCTGTGTTTATATGTTAATAAAACGTTCTAAAAAATAAAATAAAAACAGGGAGCGCTGGTCCAGCACACCAGAACACCATGAAATCTGCAGAGCCGCGCGCAGCCACGTTGGACATGAGTTTAATTCGCTCGTGACAAATTCATTCATTTCCTCAATGTTTCTGTCATGAGTCAGTGGAGGAGGAAGCGATCACTTGACTTTTGGCAAAAAAACAAAAGAAAAGTCCAGATCAGGGATGAAGAAGGGGAATTTAATACATTTGTGTCACATACAAAACAGTTTTGCATCGCTTTGCAATTATTTCAACGAGAACCTGCGCGGCCGCGGGGGCTGGGAGGGGGGGCGTGGGTTAGGAGCGTGAGAAGTGAGAAGCTCTGTTTTTATTGGCTGGTTAACGGCGGGTCACTGTGGCTTTTTAGAAATGCTTTTAGAGAAGCAAGGGGACTATAGTTTTTTTCAGAGATTACTTTGTCTAACATCAGTCTGTCAGGAGATAGTGACAGAGTGAAGAAATATGTTAAAAATATATTTTTAGAAAACTTACAGACTGCACTACAGAACTGCAGACTGCAGCTTTAACTGGGGCATTCGAACACATCACTATGCTTTAATCGAAATCATTTAATTGCACATCTGGATGTTTAGGATTCTGTCCTGATGACAGGAGAACCTCTCAGCTGAAGCCTTTTGCAGCTTCTAACAGGTTTTTCCAAGGATCATGCTCCATTCAACCTCCTATCAATTTGACCAGCTCTCCATTCCTGCTGGAAACATAATCCCCAGTTGTTTCTATTTTCAGATGATGGTGGATTGAACAGAGCTCTGTGATGTTTTTAAAGCTCGGGGTATTGTTTTATAACCTAATCCTGCTTTAAACTTCTCAGCAACTTTATCCCTGACCCGTCTGCTGTGTTCCTTGCTCTTCATGGTGCAGTGCGATCACATATGTTCTGTAACAAACCTCATGTTTTCCATTAGGTGACTTCTGAAACCAGTTGGTTGCTCTGGGTTTTAGTTCAGGATAGAAGAGGAAAGAGGGTGGCGTATTTTTCATTTTCATTCACTCTGTTAAACAATCCATGCATCATTTTCCTTCTACTTCATGTAACTGCACTACTTTGTGTTTAAAATTCCAGTAAAATACTTTAAAGTTTGTAGTAGTAATGTGACATGAATACTTTTTCAAGGTACTGTAGTTCATTAGTCAGAGTAAATGAGTTGATCTGGAGACTCACTCTGCTGCAGGTTTGTCCATCTTGTTCAGGAAACACAGGCATGGGGTGCGGTGCTTCTCCGCCTGCCTCCACACTGTCAGAGTCTGAGCCTGTTTTACAGGCAAGAGAAGCAAAGCATGTCACAAAGAAAGGGAAGAGTACATGAAGAGAGGCTGGAAACGGATCATTAACCTCAACACCAGCAGAGGCGTCCAACACAGCAACAGCCCCATCGAGAACTCGGAGTGCCCGCTCCACCTCCAGTGTGAAGTCAACGTGTCCTGCAAGCACACGTCATCTCAGTGGCTGCACCTCCTCATCCTCACCGGATTATTTTACGTTTTCTTTCACCTGGGGTGTCTATAAGGTTTATCCGATGGCTCTTCCAATCAAACGTGACAGCTGCTGACTGGATGGTGATGCCACGTTCTCTTTCCTGAGCCATGAAATCTGTGACGGTGTCTCCTTTGTCCACATCTAACAGCAGCAGTGAAAGAAACATGTAAAGCGCAGGTGGTTATACATTACAGCAGTGAAAGAAACATGTAAAGCGCAGGTGGTAATGCATTACAGCAGTGAAAGAAACATGTAAAGCGCAGGTGGTTATACATTACAGCAGTGAAAGAAACATGTAAAGCGCAGGTGGTTATACATTACCACCAGATGGTTTTGCCCAGCACATACCTCCCAGTGCTCTGGTGTAGCCAGAGTAATAAAGCATTCTCTCTGTGGTGGTGGTTTTTCCTGCATCAATGTGAGCCATGATGCCGATGTTTCGGATCCTGCAGAAACCAGCAAGTGAAATTATTCCTGAAGCCCAGAAGAAGAGAAGGGCTTTCTGGAATCTGCTGACCGTAGGTACTTACTTGGAAATATCAGGGTTGACCACAGACCGCACTGATTTGATATCATCTGGAACAGTGAGCATGAAGCTCAGTTATGATTTAACTGAGTGATAAACTAACAGATGTTTCATTTAGGCCTTAAAATGCTCAAATTATAACTTTGCTCCATCATTCAGTGCAGTAGTAACTAAAAGTAATTTGAAACACATACTTCAAGTGCTGCTTATTATGCAAGCGCTGTCTAAAATTATAGAAATAAACTTTGAAGTCAACACTGTTAGTTAGCAAAATAGCTCACGAACCACAGGGTGGATTTTAATAAAACTTTCAGAAAATCTTTATCATATATCTACAAATTATTATCATTTAAAGTGAATTCATTCAGAATGGTTGCCACAGCTAATTGGCATTAGCCGACATAAAAATGGCTGCAACTTATTCAAGAATTTGATCATTTGCAGGAGTAGTTGTTGAGAGTCATTTGGAACACACACACTGAGTGTGCCATCTTGCAATATCACATAACAATATTTACAGGTGTTGACCAACATTAATAAACCCCATCATTTCTCAACGTATTAGAGAAAATGAGCAATATGCATTCCTTTAAGGAAAGCTAGGTCTTTAACTTTATCATTTTATTTTTGTTTGTTTTTTTATCGATTTTATACTTAAAATTGTGTTACTTTTAACTGAATAGTTTTTAATTGCACTGCCTGTACAACTCACGGACTGTAAATAGTTCTTGGTAAATGTGTGTTTGTTTGTTTTTTAAACTGACCTTGACCTTTGACCTTTTTGTTGTTATTTCTTTGATATTTTGTGAAGTGGCCCTTAAAGCTTCAGTATGTAGCTTTTTTTATGAACATATTTCTTCACTCTGTCACTACCTCCTGACAGACTGATGTTAGCCAGGTAATCTCTGAAAAAAAATTAAAAAAAATATTGTCCCCTTGCTTCTCCAGGTGGTAAATAAGCATTTCTAAAAAGAAAAGGTGACCCGCCATTTTCCAGCCAATAAAAACAGAGTTTGTAACCAGCCAATAAAAACAGAGCTTGAATTTGAATCAGCCAATAAAAACAGAGCTTGAATTTGAAATTCAACAGACCACAAGGGGGCAGAGCCACATATGGCTCTGAGGGGGAGGGATCAGAATGCTTTGCCTGTTGAAAATATTTCTAAGTGCTGCAGTTCTACAGAAACTGCATACTGAACCTTTAAGTAAATGTTCTCTTTAAATAAAATTGTCATTCAAGAAAAACCCCTCTAAAATAGTAAATGTTAACTTTCATAATTTGTCTTTAATTTAATTTTAGCTCATCAGCTTCCAGCCACATGTCAGCTACTGTCTTGTGTGTGAAACTAACTTCTAATATCTGTTTTAAAAATATATATCTGAAGCTTTTAGAAATGAAATTCTCTTTGTTAGAGAAAGGACTCTTCCCTATAAGAAATGTAGACCAATATGTTTTCAACCAATTGTGAGATGAATTAAGGTCTTCTTCTTCATAAGACCAGCTTTGTTGTATTGTTTGGACACAGTTGACAAAAGACAGGAGACAGAACTGGAAGTGTCAGAAATGAAGATGTTGAGGTTCTCCTTAGGAGTGACAAGGATGGATAAGATCAGGAATGAGATCATCAGAGGTACAGCACATGTTGAACAACTGGGAGATAAAGTTAGGGAGGCCAGACTGAGATGGTTTGGACATGTCCAGAGGAGGGACAGTGGTTTGGACATGTCCAGAGGAGGGACAGTGGTTTGGACATGTCCAGAGGAGGGACAGTGGTTTGGACATGTCCAGAGGAGGGACAGTGGTTTGGACATGTCCAGAGGAGGGACAGTGGTTTGGACATGTCCAGAGGAGGGACAGTGGTTTGGACATGTCCAGAGGAGGGACAGTGGTTTGGACATGTCCAGAGGAGGGACAGTGGTTTGGACATGTCCAGAGGAGGGACAGTGGTTTGGACATGTCCAGAGGAGGGACAGTGGTTTGGACATGTCCAGAGGAGGGACAGTGGTTTGGACATGTCCAGAGGATGGACAGTGGTTTGGACATGTCCAGAGGATGGACAGTGGTTTGGACATGTCCAGAGGAGGGACAGTGGTTTGGACATGTCCAGAGGAGGGACAGTGGTTTGGACATGTCCAGAGGAGGGACAGTGGTTTGGACATGTCCAGAGGAGGGACAGTGGTTTGGACATGTCCAGAGGAGGGACAGTGGTTTGGACATGTCCAGAGGAGGGACAGTGGTTTGGACATGTCCAGAGGAGGGACAGTGGTTTGGACATGTCCAGAGGAGGGACAGTGGTTTGGACATGTCCAGAGGAGGGACAGTGGTTTGGACATGTCCAGAGGAGGGACAGTGGTTTGGACATGTCCAGAGGAGGGACAGTGGTTTGGACATGTCCAGAGGAGGGACAGTGGTTTGGACATGTCCAGAGGAGGGACAGTGGTTTGGACATGTCCAGAGGAGGGACAGTGGTTTGGACATGTCCAGAGGATGGACAGTGGTTTGGACATGTCCAGAGGATGGACAGTGGTTTGGACATGTCCAGAGGATGGACAGTGGTTTGGACATGTCCAGAGGATGGACAGTGGTTTGGACATGTCCAGAGGAGGGACAGTGGTTTGGACATGTCCAGAGGATGGACAGTGGTTTGGACATGTCCAGAGGATGGACAGTGGTTTGGACATGTCCAGAGGAGGGACAGTGGTTTGGACATGTCCAGAGGATGGACAGTGGTTTGGACATGTCCAGAGGATGGACAGTGGTTTGGACATGTCCAGAGGATGGACAGTGGTTTGGACATGTCCAGAGGATGGACAGTGGTTTGGACATGTCCAGAGGATGGACAGTGGTTTGGACATGTCCAGAGGAGGGACAGTGGTTTGGACATGTCCAGAGGAGGGACAGTGGTTTGGACATGTCCAGAGGAGGGACAGTGGTTTGGACATGTCCAGAGGAGGGACAGTGGTTTGGACATGTCCAGAGGAGGGACAGTGGTTTGGACATGTCCAGAGGAGGGACAGTGGTTTGGACATGTCCAGAGGAGGGACAGTGGTTTGGACATGTCCAGAGGAGGGACAGTGGTTTGGACATGTCCAGAGGAGGGACAGTGGTTTGGACATGTCCAGAGGAGGGACAGTGGTTTGGACATGTCCAGAGGAGGGACAGTGGTTTGGACATGTCCAGAGGAGGGACAGTGGTTTGGACATGTCCAGAGGAGGGACAGTGGTTTGGACATGTCCAGAGGAGGGACAGTGGTTTGGACATGTCCAGAGGAGGGACAGTGGTTTGGACATGTCCAGAGGAGGGACAGTGGTTTGGACATGTCCAGAGGAGGGACAGTGGTTTGGACATGTCCAGAGGAGGGACAGTGGTTTGGACATGTCCAGAGGAGGGACAGTGGTTTGGACATGTCCAGAGGAGGGACAGTGGTTTGGACATGTCCAGAGGAGGGACAGTGGTTTGGACATGTCCAGAGGAGGGACAGTGGTTTGGACATGTCCAGAGGAGGGACAGTGGTTTGGACATGTCCAGAGGAGGGACAGTGGTTTGGACATGTCCAGAGGAGGGACAGTGGTTTGGACATGTCCAGAGGAGGGACAGTGGTTTGGACATGTCCAGAGGAGGGACAGTGGTTTGGACATGTCCAGAGGAGGGACAGTGGTTTGGACATGTCCAGAGGAGGGACAGTGGTTTGGACATGTCCAGAGGAGGGACAGTGGTTTGGACATGTCCAGAGGAGGGACAGTGGTTTGGACATGTCCAGAGGAGGGACAGTGGTTTGGACATGTCCAGAGGAGGGACAGTGGTTTGGACATGTCCAGAGGAGGGACAGTGGTTTGGACATGTCCAGAGGAGGGACAGTGGTTTGGACATGTCCAGAGGAGGGACAGTGGTTTGGACATGTCCAGAGGAGGGACAGTGGTTTGGACATGTCCAGAGGAGGGACAGTGGTTTGGACATGTCCAGAGGAGGGACAGTGGTTTGGACATGTCCAGAGGAGGGACAGTGGTTTGGACATGTCCAGAGGAGGGACAGTGGTTTGGACATGTCCAGAGGAGGGACAGTGGTTTGGACATGTCCAGAGGAGGGACAGTGGTTTGGACATGTCCAGAGGAGGGACAGTGGTTTGGACATGTCCAGAGGAGGGACAGTGGTTTGGACATGTCCAGAGGAGGGACAGTGGTTTGGACATGTCCAGAGGAGGGACAGTGGTTTGGACATGTCCAGAGGAGGGACAGTGGTTTGGACATGTCCAGAGGAGGGACAGTGGGTATATTGGTAGAAGGATGTTAGAAATGCAGCTGCCAGGAAAAAGACAAAGAGAAACAGCAAAAAGGAGAATGAATGAATGAATTTATTTATTTATTTATTTTTTTCGGCTTTTTCCCTGCGTTAGGGGTCACCACAGCGATCTAGTCGCACGAAGATTTGGCAGTTGTTTTTTACGCCGGATGCCCTTCCTGACACAACCACAGACCACCGAGCAACCACAGCCCTCTGTGTGGAGCAGAGAGCTGATATCTAGGGTTCCCGGGGGAGCAGATGGTGTGGGTTAAGGGCCTTGCTCAAGGGCCCAGAGTGGGGCAGATGAGGGTGGAGACAGGTGTGACCGCTTCACTTATCCCACCCACATCTTTGATGTTGTCGGTACCGGGGCTTGAACTGGCGATCTTCCGATCACAAGCGCACCTTCTTAACCTCTGCGCCACCACTCCCACGAATGAGTGAATGAATGAGTGAATGAATGAGTGAATGAATGAGTGAATGAATGAGTGAATGAATGAGTGAATGAATGAGTGAATGAATGAGTGAATGAATGAGTGAATGAATGAGTGAATAAGTTAGATGGGACACACAGGTAGATGGAGTGAGATGGAGGAAGATGACTCACTGTAGCGACCCCTGAAGAGAGAACAGCTGAAAGAAGACGACTTTAGATCATTTAATAAATGGTAAAATATCATATTAGTCTAAATTTGTAATAGGAACAACTCCTTTTGTAAATAATAATTATTAAAGGTTCAGTCTGCAGTTTCTGTAGAACATCAGCACTTAGAAAAAATTTCAACAAGCAAAGCATTCTGATCCCTCCCCCTCAGAGCCATATATGGCTCTGCCCCCTTGTGGTCTGTTGAAATTTGAATTCAAGCTCTGTTTTTATTGGCTGATTCAAATTCAAGCTCGGTTTTTATTGGCTGGTTACAAACTTTGTTTTTATTGGCTGGAAAATGGCGGGTCACTTTTTCTTTTTAGAAATGCTTATTTACCACCTGGAGAAGCAAGGGGACAATATTTTTTTTAAGTTTTTTTCAGAGATTACCTCTCTAACATCAATCTAGTGACAGAGTGAAGAAATATGTTAAAAATATATTGTTAGAAAAGTTACATATAGCAGCTTTAAATATGTCTTAAAGCTTTAGCCTCTAAATGATACTACTTTAGTAATCTGTCACTTCGATGTATTTAGGCTTAAAAAACGTTGTGTGCATTTATTTTGTTCAATCGGATTATAAAAGGCATACCTGGGAGAAAACTATAATGTATCTTTGCTTGACAGCTCAACCTGTATCTGCATCTCAGATGTCCAGCAGCTAATAAACTTCTTCCCTGAGAACATGAACACAAATATTCAATAAGAAAACAAGTCCACGACAGCACACATTCAAATGAAATAGATGTCTCACCCAAACCATCCAGGGGAACGTCTGAAAAGCTTTTCCAGGCATGTCAGCTTCCTGTCAAATCTCCTTTATTTATGTCCCAGTATCTGAGGAAACATTTACCTGAAGAGCTGAACGGAACAATGTCAGCTCGTGAGTAATGAAGTGATACAAACAGAAAAAGTATTTAATTTATGCATTAAAATAAGACAATACTATACCCTTGAGTACATAATGCTTTTGCACTTTACCGCCCAAAAATACGTCCCCTGAAACTCATAGTGTTATTTTTGTTCCGCATACCAAACGAATTTTGTATATGGGCAAATAAAAATAAATAAATACCACTCAGATAAAATAACCAATAAATAAAAGACGGTTATTGCTCAAACTATGTGTTCTATGCCACACATAGAGGGCCGGAGTCAACATTTTGGTGATTTAAAAACCAACGGAATGAATACGCCGATGCAACGTCAGGACGTGTGACGTAATGACGTACTTCCTCTAAGTGTCGGCACGGGGAAAACAACATCAGTCAACCCCTGCCTGAAGCTAAAAAACATCAAATACTCCGTGTCCTCATCAACTGTATCATTGTGAAACATATTTCTTGTAAAGTGTAACTTCTTCAACGCAAGATGGTAAGAAAACAAATGACTTAAATGAAGTTGTTTAGCTTTGATAGTTAGTTGAGCTCGTTGTGCTAACGTTAGCTGTTGTCCGCATGTGGCGACGCGCTGAGTTTGTTTTCTGTCCAAGTTCAATGATCAGTTCATAAACAGAGTCAGGGTTATAATCTCTGGTGTGATTACTCAAATCTGTTTAATTTGACTGAATCTGGACTCTCGGTTTTAGTCAAACATGCAGTTGACTCGAGATTTCACTGAATTGTTTAATTAACACTATTCCTATTTTATATCACAGATTACGTATACTGTATGCAATTATAAAGTTAATATGGTAATACATTTTTGTTTTATCAAAAGTCCTTTTTATACAAAAACTTGAAATTTTTGCCCTTGAATTTCGACATTTTTGTTTTTAATAGTTACCTAATTGTAACATTAACCAAGATATTATGTACAAGTTATACATAGTATATATGTATACAGTTATATACAAGTATGATTTTAACATTAAGGATAGATCTAAAACAGTCTTAAACTAATAATGTTTAAATGAATAAATAACATCTTAAAAAGTTGGATTTATCTACTCAGAGCTTGCATTAAAACCTCAGATTATGTGCATTCATGTACGCTACAACAATTACATCTGCACTCTGCATGTACAAGAACTGCTGTGTCTCTAAGCAAACACATCTTAAAAGAAGCAAATCTGGCTTTGTGTGTTTGCTCTAATATTGTACAAACCGGATTCCCAAAAAAGTAAATATTACAATTACTGTACTTTTTCACATTTTGAGACTTTAGTTTTGTACCCTTACTGCATGCTTTAGTATTTCTTGTTTGTTTGTTTTTTAGCGAGTCAAATCGGTTATTTTCCTCTTGAGCATTTCATTGTACTGTTCTTGTGTTAATCTTGCATAAGACAAATAAGCACAACTTGAACTATATACAGAGTTTATTATACAGATGTTCTCAGTCGGCCATCTTGTGGACTGCTTGTAATTTCCAAGCTACTGAATAGCCGACTCTTTGAGGAGCTGCTGAAGTGGAACTTCCTTGTTCTCCTCATCATCAGAATTTGTAAGAGAGGCACTCGCAGCGATCAAAGATTTTTTCTTTGTACACCATAATGGTAATAGAGAGATCTGTTTGTCTGAGACACAAATAAGTTTTCTCAGACAAGCAGAAACTGCTTATGTTGACCCCTGGATAGAATCTAGAAAACAAATGATATTTGCCTTAACTGCTTTTCCTTTAAGTAAGAAGTTAAAACATATTTTCTTGATCAAATACAGAATGTTGTTCAGAATTAGTTTTCTTCAAACTGAAAAGAGAAATCTGTTATATTTCAGTCTGAGTTAGTATTGAACTTTGCAGTCAGTTTCACTCAAACTGCCGCTGTTTCTTGTTTTGTAGCCTCAGAACGAGCACATTGAGTTGCATCGCAAGCGGCATGGGTACCGCCTGGACCACCATGAAAAGAAAAGGAAAAAGGAGAGTCGAGAGGCTCATGAGCGCTCCCACAAAGCCAAGAAGATGATCGGTTTGAAGGCCAAACTTTACCACAAACAGAGATTTGCTGAGAAGATCCAGATGAAGAAGACGTGAGTTTGAAGCAAGAAAAATGTTGTGATCTTTGCTGCTCGATATGAACAAATCTGACTTTTTTACAGCATCAAAATGCACGAACAGAGAAAAACCAAGCAGAAGAATGATGACAAAACTCCTAAGGGTGCAGTTCCAGCTTACCTGTTGGACAGAGAGGGACAGTCCCGCGCTAAAGTCCTTTCCAACATGATAAAACAGAAAAGGAAGGAGAAAGCTGTAAGTGTTAGCCATCTGTTGTTTGTTCCATGATGTTGACACACGAGTGAGAAAACAACACAGGTTTCTAAATGCAAACATGTGGTGCTTTGTACAGGGCAAATGGGAGGTGCCCCTGCCAAAGGTTCGAGCTCAAGGAGAGACAGAGGTGCTTAAAGTCATCAGGACTGGAAAGAGGCAGAAGAAAGCTTGGAAGAGAATGGTCACAAAAGTGTGCTTTGTTGGAGATGGCTTTACACGCAAACCTCCCAAGTATGAGCGCTTCATCAGACCCATGGTACGGTGGCACACTCGTTTATTGTGTTCAATCTGAATTGTGTTGTTACTGAATGTGAATAACCTCCTGGTTTTCTTTATTTTTGTAGGGCTTACGTTTTAAAAAGGCTCATGTCACACATCCCGAGCTGAAAGCGACATTCTGCCTTCCCATCCTTGGGGTGAAGAAGAACCCCTCCTCTCCCCTCTACACCTCCCTGGGGGTCATCACAAAGGGAACAGTGATAGAGGTCAATGTCAGCGAGCTGGGCCTTGTAACGCAGGGAGGAAAGGTCATCTGGGGTGAGGTTTTCTTCATTAATTATGTTTTAACTGCATGCATTTCTGTTATTAGTCTAATAACAGCTGTGTTAATGCTTTAGACTATAAAAACAACAAATATAAATGTAGACTAGATGTCTGTTGAGATCAATAAAAAGTGTTTTTCACGTCTCAGGTAAATACGCCCAGGTGACAAACAACCCAGAGAACGATGGCTGTATAAATGCAGTTCTGTTGGTGTGAGACTCTCGACCTGTTTGGTAACTCAGGAGCATCCGTTCCATCCAGATGCATCAAAACCGGATTGTTCTGAAGCCGTGGCAGGATTTTGCAACAAAAAGGACACTTTTTGAAATTAATAAACTCTGAACGACACCATATTGTTGCCTGACTTTTGTACTTTTCTTAAAAACACTTTCTCACAGTAGAAGGTGTTTACAACAGAAAATCTTTCAGATCATCCACTGGCTCCAATGTGTGTTTAATACTGAAAATACTGGAGGGAGTGGTGGCGCAGTGGTTAGATGGTGGGCCTGTGATCAGAAGATCGCCAGTTCAAGCCCCGGTACAAACAACATCAAAAATTGTGGGTGGAAAAAGGTGAACACACCCACACCTGCCTCCACCCTCATTCACCCCACCCTGGGCCCCTGAGTAAGGCCCTTAACCCCCACCATGTGCTCCCTAACAGGTCTCTCTTGAAAATGAGTTCTCGTGGCTCAATGAGACTACCTGGGTAAATAAAAATAAATACTGAAAAGTAGAATTTAATTTTTAGTCCAACTGAAATCTGCTCTACATTAATCTGATCCAGGCTGATTTGTTTTTATCAGTTAAAAGACTGATTAGACTGAAAATAAATCTAAAGATTGTTTTTGACAGCAACAGAAATGTGCTTGAACGTACGGTAAACAGAAGAGTTGATCGTGTTGCTGTATTTTACACGTTTTGATGGTTGATTGAAAAATAAAACTGCATTTCTCGTTGAATTTAATAAACAAGAAAAATGGAGCTGCACCCTCTTTTGGTTCTAGGATTTTATTTACCGTTTATAAAATATTTATAGTAGTAATGAGCTCTGGTTCTTCTTACCAGACTCCAACATTAAAATCTCATCTTGTGAACAAAAACAACAGATTCCACCACGTCATGATTTATACAAAAAACTAACCAGATGCTTGTAAAGGAAGAAAAAAATATATTTTTTTTGCTTTTACCAATTTTTCAATAAAAAAAAACTATAAACTTATGCAGACAGTTATTCATATGAAGAAATAAAGCATCAAGTTAAAGTGTGTTTACTCCTTGAACTCCATCCATCCATCTTTACCCGCTTCTTCCTTTGGGGTCGCCGGTGTCCATGTCCAGCAGTCACTGTGTGAGAGGCAGGGGACACCTGGACAGGTCTCCAGTCCATAGGGACACATAGAGACAAACAATCATTCACTCTCACCTAGAGACAATTTAAAGTTACCAATCAGTCTAACATGCATGTTTTTGGTCTGTGGGAGTACCTGGAGAAAACCCATGCAGCATGGAGAGAACATACTAACTCCACCAGAAAGGCCCTCAGACCAGGATTTGAACCTGCTCACTGAGAGGCAGCAGCTCTGTTCTCCTCCACTGTCACAACTCTTCAAAAGAAATGACAGGAAAACTCAATTATTCCTTAGTTGTTGTTTGTGGAACCAATCAAATTCAGTTTCATGTCGGTTTTGGCCAAAGCTGCTGCAGAGAGACCAAGGAGCTGCATGCGGCCACAGTTGCAGACTCCTGGTCTAGAACCATATACTCCTGGTCTAGAACCTCAGACTCCTGGTCTAGAACCTCAAACCACTGGTCTAGATCTCAGACTCCTGGTCTAGATCTCAGACTCCTGGTCTAGAACCTCAGACTCCTGGTCTAGAAACTCAGACCCCTGGTCTAGAAACTCAGATCCCTGGTCTAGAAACTCAGATCCCTGGTCTAGAACCTCAGACTCCTGGTCTAGAACCTCAGACTCCTGGTCTAGAACCTCAGACTCCTGGTCTAGAACCTCAGACACCTGGTCTAGAACCTCAGACTCCTGGTCTAGTACCTCAGACTCCTGGTCTAGAACCTCAGACTCCTGGTCTAGAACCTCAGACTCCTGGTCTAGCACCTCAGACTCCTGGTCTAGCACCTCAGACTCCTGGTCTAGAACCTCAGACTCCTGGTCTAGAACCTCAGACTCCTGGTCTAGAACCTCAGACACCTGGTTTAGAACCTCCAACCACTGGTCTAGAACCTCAGACTCCTGGTCTAGACCTCAGAAACCTGGTCTAGAACCTCAGACACCTGGTTTAGAACCTCAAACCACTGGTCTAGATCTCAGACTCCTGGTCTAGAACCATAGACCCTGGTCTAGAACCTCAGACCCCTGGTCTAGAACCTCAGACCCCTGGTCTAGAACCTCAGACTCCTGGTCTAGCACCTCAGACTCCTGGTCTAGCACCTCAGACTCCTGGTCTAGAACCTCAGACACCTGGTTTAGAACCTCCATACACTGGTCAAGAACCTCAGACTCCTGGTCTAGAACCTCACACTCCTGGACTAGAACCTCAGACTCCTGGTCTAGAACCTCAGACCCCTGGTCTAGAACCTCACACTCCTGGTCTAGAACCTCACACTCCTGGTCTAGAACCTCAGACTCCTGGTCTAGAACCTCAGACTCCTGGTCTAGAACCTCACACTCCTGGTCTAGAACCTCAGACTCCTGGTCTAGAACCTCAGACTCCTGGTCTAGAACCTCAGACTCCTGGACTAGAACCTCACACTCCTGGTCTAGAACCTCGACTCCTGGTCTAGAACCTCACACTCCTGGTCTAGAACCTCAGACTCCTGGTCTAGAACCTCAGACTCCTGGTCTAGAACCTCGACTCCTGGGCTAGATCTCAGACTCCTGGTCTAGAACCTCACACTCCTGGTCTAGAACCTCACACTCCTGGTCTAGAACCTCACACTCCTGGACTAGAACCTCACACTCCTGGACTAGAACCTCACACTCCTGGACTAGAACCTCACACTCCTGGTCTAGACCTCACACTCCTGGTCTAGAACCTCGACTCCTGGTCTAGAACCTCGACTCCTGGTCTAGAACCTCAGACCCCTGGTCTAGATCTCAGACTCCTGGTCTAGAACCTCAGACTCCTGGTCTAGAAACTCAGACTCCTGGTCTAGAACATCCGACCCCTGGTCTAGAACATCCGACCCCTGGTCTAGCACCTCACACTCCTGGTCTAGAACCTCAGACTCCTGGTCTAGAACCTCAGACTCCTGGTCTAGAACCTCAGACTCCTGGTCTAGAACCTCAGACCCCTGGTCTAGAACCTCAGACTCCTGGTCTAGAACATCCGACCCCTGGTCTAGCACCTCACACTCCTGGTCTAGAACCTCAGAC
Organism: Garcialebias charrua; assembly: GCA_038048925.1. NCBI lineage: Eukaryota > Metazoa > Chordata > Actinopteri > Cyprinodontiformes > Rivulidae > Garcialebias > Garcialebias charrua. The sequence goes on along the minus strand of JBBPBX010001496.1, from coordinate 26,496 downwards.
TCCTGGTCTAGACCTCAGACTCCTGGTCTAGAACCTCAGACCCCTGGTCTAGAACCTCAGACTCCTGGTCTAGAACATCCGACCCCTGGTCTAGCACCTCACACTCCTGGTCTAGAACCTCAGACTCCTGGTCTAGACCTCAGACTCCTGGTCTAGAACCTCAGACCCCTGGTCTAGAACCTCAGACTCCTGGTCTAGAACATCCGACCCCTGGTCTAGAACCTCAGGCTGCTTGGGATGTTGTGAGACCTGCAAACCTCAATGAACTGAAACGTTGGACTAAATGTGGCGATTTGGTTCATTTTCATCCCAATATACAAAATTCTAAATTTGTGGTGGACGCATTTACTGAAATGTAAATGATCACATACTGTATACAAAAAAAGTTCAGAAGCTAAAATAAAGAAGTTGAAGTAACACGTGATGTGAACAGATGTTCATAAAACCTTTCAGTGTTTTTGGAAGAAAGACCACAGGATGAACTGTAGCTCAGACATGACCTCATGTTGGGCTGTTGTTTTATCAGCTCACTTTCTGGTTTTATAGTAAAGAGCCAGAAACTAGAAATTAATCAAAGCATTCACTGAAAAGCTGTCGTGTTGCTTGATCTAACACGTAATCAAGATTATTATACGGAAACTGTAATTACATTTTTTGTGACCTTTGTATTTTTGAGCCAGGAGGTTATGACAGTAATTTAAGATTTTATGTTAAAGTTGTGTTGATCTTGAATATTTCAGTTTTTCACCTGCACAGCTGGACCTCACCAGGTGGCCCATGACTCTTGATGACTACAAGGTCGTGGGGTCACGAGGTCATGAAGACTATGGCCCCACATGGATCTTATTTTTATTAGGATGACTTCCACTAAAGACATCTTGAGCGGTACTCGTGAAGCAGCTGATCATAAAATGGTTTGGACAGGCTGGTCATCAACAGCATGATTTATATTTTTTATTTATTTTGCAGCCATCAGGTCACTTCTTGTTTTTTTTTTAAAATTGTGTAATCTTCTGTAGCAGCTCTTTTCTGTTCCTTTCACCTGCAGCTGGACTTCAAACCATGTTTTGTAACATATTTGATCGTTACACATGTTCCTGCTGCTCTGCAGAGTAAATTAAAACCAGTACCGGTAAGTTGCTGGTTTTATCATTTTTTGCCTGTCTAATTACTGGACAGACATGAATAAAACTCTTAAAATGTATGTACTGCAAATGACCGGAGTCAGTGTAATTCAAGATGGCCGTCACAGCCGACTGACCTTTGGAAACACAAACTCAAATATTCAGCCAGTTTACAGACAACAAGCTAAACTTTAGAGTGGTAGTAGCAGAGAGTCAGCCCCAGCACACACTTTGAGTGCTACACGTTTGCTCAGAACCAACGGTGAGTCGTCCAGGCGATGGTCAGTCCAAACACTGAAACAAGAACTGAACTTCTCTGAGAAGACGTTAAAAAAAACTTATTTTAACAGATAAATCCTGAGACGAGAAGCAACACGTCTCCAGCTTCAGAACAGACCAGTTTTAATTTATTAAACTGATTTTGGACTGAGCATCCGTGTTGGATGGGGGGTTGCCCAGAGGACAGAGGTGGGCCTGCGATCAGAAGGTCGCTGGTTCGACTCCCCCAACCGATATCCAAATGTGGGTGAGAAAGGTGAAACACCCTCACCTGACCCACCCTGGGCCCTCAACCCCCACCATCCGCCCCCTGGGCACCCCAGATGGCAGCTCAGTGGTCTGTGTTGCATCAGGAAGGTCATCCAGCATAAAAACATTCACCAGTTCATCTTCAGTAGTTCGCTGTGGTGACGCCAGAAGAAAAAACAAAAACCAGTCGGTTGAAAAATATCTCAAGAATGACCAAAGAACCTTTAATGAAACTCAAAGTAGTTCTTGGATGTATGTCTACACCTGATCACCTGACTGAAGATGGCCGCCACAGCTAATCCACTTTAGCAAACACATAAGTGTCTGTAACTTTGTGCACTTACCAGATTGGACTTGAGAGCAGCGGCAGCTGAAAGTCATCTCCAACACTTCTGACACGTGCACGGTGCAAATACAGATTTGACCAAACGGCTTCAACGTTCACTTTTCATCAATGTTTGCCTTAAAACTCAAGAAAAAGATCAATCTGGCAAGAAAAACAGTGACATGTATTAAAGGTGTCGTTTAATTCATGTTGCATCACTGTGTCATACGCAGCAACAGACAGATGTGCACGTTTGTGTGCGTGTGGTTTCATGTCTGCTGATTACAGTGAGGGGACAGTTTCAGTGTGCTGTCCGCAGCAGCATTCATATTTCACATGAACAATTACAGAAAATTAGTTTCAGTGCTTTGAAACTGAACAAAATTCAGAGGTGGACATGTCAAAGATCTGTTTTAACCACCTGATGAATATTCATCACCTCATTAAACACTGAATATAGATCAAAACTTTTGTGCTGTGACAAAATACTGAATTAAGTGAACATCTCTGTTTTTAAATCAAATGCTGCAAATGAGTAATTAATATTCTGGTTGAACATCATGATCACTTTTACTCATAAATGATGTCAGCAGATAATCATATAAACATCATTTTAAAAGCAGCAAAAACAAACTTTGCTGAAGGTGATTCACAGTTTTGTTTTTAGAAATAGATTTTTAACCTGAACTCTTGAGTTGGAGCTCATCACCCACATCTGAGCGTATAAACTGTATAAAGTATATTTTTATGAACAACAATTTTCAAAAGTCACATAATCGCTTTAGTTAAAGGTGAAATCAATAAAATGACGTTGAGGAACTCTGACCGTGCGGCACCCTGGCAAGAACTGAGCGACATACGACCTGCACCTTCTGCACTCAGAGTCTGGAAGCACTTTACGCTCATCAAG
>JBBPBX010001496.1:0-23598 GCA_038048925.1 Garcialebias charrua | reverse complement strand
GGGGCATAAACTGGGGGGGTGCAGAGGCTAGAGAATGTGGGCCTGTGATCAGATGGTTGCCGGTTCAACTCCCCATACAGGAACTAAATTAAAAAACTTTGAAAACACACGTTTCCACCTAGAGGAGAAAGTAAAAGATCAGGCGGTAACAAGAAATGTGTTTCCACCCAACCCAGAAAAGGCAAAGCTACAAGCTAAGAGTAGCTTTTAGCCACATAGTCCCAAGTTTTATTGTGAAGAAACTGCCATGCTCAGAAATTGAAACCACCATTTAAACGACTGTAACGCAGCTATTTTTACACAGAGCTGAAATTTGGTGTGGTGATAGCTGAGCGCGAAGTACTGTCAAATTAAAAACAGTTAAAATGACCACAACCTGGCAGTCAAAGTCCCTCCAGGAACTTTCCAGTTTGTTTTCTGCTGCACTGTAAAGGAAAATATTATTTTTCATTTAGCTTTGAGAAATACGCTGAGGATTTCGTTTGAAGCAAATCATGGGTGCATTAATGATGGTTTATACCACGGCCCTGTGAATCCTACTGGAATCCTACTGGAATCATGCCTAAAGGTTCCCACCACTAATAAAAATCTGTCCCACTGTAAAATAAACCCAGTAAAAAGTTGTTAGATGGAAAACTAAGGCATGTACTTTCAGTTCAGTAGTACAAAGAACACAAGAGAAGGACTCATTGGTTCATTGTTAAAATGACTGTCTTTAAGACAGTGGTGAAGTCAACTCTTCAGACTCAGAACACGCATCGTTTTCCAGTCTTTTATTCACCCACTTCATTTAGAGTGAGCGCGACTGGAGCAGGCCTCCTGATGTCATCTCCAACGTCAAACAGTCAGCTTCATGTCCTGTCTCAGTCATTTGGCTGCAAGAGTTTCTTTTCTTTTAAAAAGTGCATGTAGTGACTGAACACAGCCTCCGATGGACGGTGACGTTATATGTAGTAGTCCAGCTTGCTCTCGATCGTCTTGCAGCCTTTAACGGAGAACGCTCGCTCAGATTTGGGGAAATAGACCAAATCTCTAGCCACCTTGTCTGCCACGTCCATGTCCGGTTCAAGTTTTCTGGCTTTCATCTCAGCCACGACGCACTGGACGATGTGCAGGTACTCCAGAGGCAGGAACGGCACGAAGAAGTCCACCAGGTTCTTGTCAATCAGACTCGTGTGAAAAAAGCCACCTGGAAGAGATGATTCCATAAATTAAAGAAAACTTTGCTGAACGATGACACAGACACTGACGGGATCTCCGCTCACTTTTGTTGTTGTTGAACACGGACAGTGAGAGAGATGTTTCGAGGTCTTTCAGCTCCATCTCATCTCGATTTCGTCCCGCATTCCAGAAATCTAAAGTTGTCTGCACAATGCTTTCCCCTCCAGCGTTACTGAAAAATATTAAATGGAAACAGACGAGATTCAAGGATTTGCAGCTTTTTCTTGTCTGCAACTTGTTTTTAAGACACTGCAATCACCCTGATTCTGACTTTGATTCAAGTAGATTTCAACTATTAGGAGGGAAAAATCATTAAAATATTTAGTTTTACTTTGTACTGTTTCTGACCATTTTAAAGTGGGGTTCAGCGTAACTGTTTTCAACAAAGACCTGAAGGAATGCCTACATTGCCTCCTTTCAGGACAGAGCTCTGAACACATGCTCTTCTCAAGGGTGGACGTCTCCTCTCGGTCTCCACTTTGCTTTGTCTTGTCTGTGAAACTGTCTGAGGCCCTGTACACACGTAGCCGGATATCAGTAAAACCGAACATTTTATCATGCGGTTTGGCCTATCATCCACACGTGAACTCCGGTTGATGTAACTATAAACGAATAATAAAAAAACTCCGACCAAAGTGGAGATTTGAGAATTCTCCGCTTTCGAGTCTGCGTGTGGACTTTCAGAACCGGAGGTTTTTGCTCCAGCTGGAGCGGCGCTGACATCACATAATGCTCGGCGAAAAATAAAAGCTAAAATGTCAACATACCTGCTCTGACATGATTCCCAGTCGACATTTTCCAGCGTTTTATTAACGTTGTACTCCAACACGGTATTTAATAGTAGTTCAACCTCGCATAAAGGAGTTAATATGCCTGTGGTTAACACATTCTTCTTTTTTTATCCAATAAAAGAGTGTTTAAAAAAAAATAGTTTGAGAAGGGGCAGATAAGATTATTTTCTTCTTCTGCTTCCTTTCATTTCATGTATTGTTTTATTTCTTGTTGTTTTGTAAATAGTTTTGTGTTTTTTTAATCTGGAATGAATGGAAAAAAAAAGGAAAACGTTGTACCATGCGGGAATTGAACCCATGAGGTTTGGGACGGAAGGCGAACGCTGTTTCCATTGACCTATCCAGGCATGTTAGTTTAGCTTGGTCAACTTCTGATTTAAACAAACCGCCTCTCATAAAATTCTGGCTACGCCCAATAAAGCTAAGGCCATTGTTGTCAATATTGTTGCCACTATTTTGCGCATGCTTTTGTATCCACTCATCTAATTGCGTCCATGTGGATGTAATAATTGTTAATCATGTGTGTTTGGTGTGAACAATAATGATTTTCACATCATGAACAGTTTCTCAGAATCACCTCTAAGTGTCGCCAATGGAACCAAAACCACAGAAACGTGCGTACGCCAGCCATGGAGTTGGCGTGGGGCTGCGCACATTTCCACGTTCAGTTCTGTTTTGATACATACAGAGTTTTGCGTGGAAAATGGCGTACGCAAGGTTTTTGTGCATACGCACCGTTGATACATGAGGCCCCCGGTCTATCAACACACAAGGAAGACGTCTGCAGCAAATCTGGACCTGGTCAGGCTGCCTGCCTTGTTTTGTTACATCATTATCTCTGTTTCATTTACTGTTCAATCTGTGATTTAATTTATTTTAGTTGTTACACTGGTTGCACAGGAGATGGCAATGTTGTGCCAGAAATGTAGGTGTGACTACCTGGCCTTCAGGTAGTAAGCTTTAATTAGTACCAGCAGCTGTTTGCCTTTGTTTGCCTCAGTTTGCTGCTCAGTGTTTGGCAACCACAGAGATGCTTTTGGTATGTATTTCTTTCAATTATCATTTGTAAATTAACAGGAGAAATGTAAATTTATGTTGTCTGGTTTTACATTTTTCTCTTTAAACAAGATTGTGTGTATAATTTTGCTGCATTTTGAAATATAGAGGTAAAGCTTAAATTATATTTAATAATTTTCTATTAAGGGTTTAATTTTGTTGATTGGAAAAGTAATTTATGTAAATGTGTTTTATTACAGTATTCAAGGTTTTCAACCTGTGACTCATGGAGCATCAGAGAAAATAAAAGAAAGACTAAATGAGTGGAGTTGTCCAGCGTCCTCTGTTGGTGTCAAAAGCCTTTTTCGAGTTCAGGCAAATGAGATAACTCGACATGCCTTACATGACGTCTTGGTTCATGTCTCGAGAATCCAGACTTTTGGCTGAATTGATTAGATCTCGGGGATTTTCTCAGGTAAGTTCCATTGGTATGGTCATTTAATTTGGACATTTCGGAAGCGAGTGGTGGACCGACACAGACTGAAGGTAGATGTCATTAAAGTTCTGCCTGTTCCCAAAACAACCGTGTTTATCTGAAATTTGGCTCACTGACTGGCCTTGACAGGCCGTCTTATCGCAACACGCCTGTAGAAGTTTTGTAAACTTGACGCGCTCACCCTCCCAATCCTTCTGCTGAGGAATTCCACAGACTTTTCAGAGGAGCCCAGCTGAATAAACATTCTGTCATCATTTCAGACTCTGGATTCACCTCTGGCAATCCTTGGCAGCTCCCCCCCCCCCCTTGAGTGTGCACAGATATCCAAAGGGAACTACTGTATATGAACCGAGTGATTCTATCTGAACTCTGCAGTGCCTCTATAGGCTGGCTTGCTCAACTGCCTTTGAGTCCCCTCCCCCGCCCTCTGCGTAATTTCGGCGTCATTATGTGCAAGATTTTATTCATTACCACATTTTTGACCTTTAAGCAGAGATCAAAAATGTGTTAGGATTTTTTTTGTCTCCTAACCCTACGGTATGTGTCATTTTTCACCACTTTTATTGTCTGTCCAACAGATCTCACTTAAGTTGTAAATGAGTCTTCGAGGCTCAATGTGACTTATCTGTTTAAATAAAGGTTGAATGAAATCTTACACTGAGAAATGACAGACTTGTTGCAGTTTTGGTCAAATATTGAAAATAGTGTTCCGTGTGATCAGATGTTGCTCGGATTAAGTTTTGTGAATGACTCTTAACTCCTGACACTAAATTTTAGGTTACTTTAACTGACTGTGCATTCTACATTGCACCTGCAAATAACCAAACAATTCAAAGTACACGTAGTACGTTTGAAGTGAAAAACTGTTGGTGGAGTAAAGCCATTTAAAGCAGTTGTTGCATGAATTGTTATCAAATGTTTGAGAGTTTGGAGTTGTTTGACCTGAGCAGCAATCCACCCTAAACGTGACTGTGTTCAGATCAGCAGTTAGCCAGACAGGAACTCTCCAAACTGAAGCTGGGTGTTATCTTCTTCCACAGGTAAAAAGTGTTCAGAACATTTATGCACAACCTTGCTCCAAAATGACTTGAATATTATAATGTTAGAGGAAAATCTAAAGTTTGCATAGATAAACATACACATCAGAAAATAAGCACTTAACATTTAATTGTGCAAAATAAAATAAAACATTTTAAAAACAGATTCATAAAATGGTTTGAAGTGTAATTTATTAGAAACATTTTGCTTATGATTTTGCAGGTGGGTTTGAATCCTAAATATGACACAGCAGATTTCGTGTTTTTGACAAACAAAAGCTTAAAATTATTATTATTTTTTTTTTAAAGCACTAACTATCGGAAACCCACCAAAACATGAAGGGCATTGCAGCAGCTCAGAGAATCACATTTACCATTTATCAAGCTAATAATCTGGTTAACTGTCATCATTAAACTCACGCAGACTCTCTCTCTGGTACATTTTCATCTTTAAAACACTTCTTGGTCTACTGCCTTCATACATCTCCTCCTACATGTCTTTGCGTGAGTGCAGCTACAGCGTGCGCTCTCAGGGCATGATTACCTGCAGTGTTCCCTCAGTGAGAACTGAACTAAAACCACACCAAAGTTAGTCATGAAGTTCCTCAGGGGTCAGTGCTTGGGCCACTACTCTTTACTTTATACATGCATTAGGCAAAGTTATTAAACAGCATGGGATAAATTTTTATTATTATGCTGATGACACACAGTTATATTTGTCCATGAAACCCAATCAATCCAATCAGCTACTTAGACTACAAGCATGTCTTAATGACATTTTTCTTCTTTTGAACAGACAAGACTCAGGTTTTGGTTTTTGGACTGAGCACCTTAGAAAAAAATATTCCCCATCTTTCGCCCTCCTTAGATGGCATCAATCTGGCCTGCAGTTCTAATGTTTGCTGCTTCTTTAGATAGAGAACTTTACTAACTGGCTTTTCTCTGTATGTGAATGTTCCTATAAAGTGCCCTGAGACAACTTTGTTGTGATTTGGCGCCATATAAATAAACTGAACTGTGAGTGTCCCTTCAGGGCATGAGGTCTCTCTTTTGCCCTGTCTTCTCAAAATGTTATCAATTGCATTGAGAGACCAGCTGACCAGGTACATAATTTACAAATTGGAAGATATGTAAAGAGAGGCTCTGAAAAAAGATTCACAGGACGAGAGCAAGCAGGATAAAGGAGGACCATCATCATAATCACTGATCGTTAGTGCTCTGATGGCCGCTTGCTATTCAAGCGATCCAGTTCAAGATGGTCTCTGGAAATAATCAACCTTAACCAATATGGAAACTAGCGCTGGTCGATAATTTGATAGATATATCTCGCAATATACTTTTATTCAATAACGATGATATGAGTTTTAAGCATATTTTTGATATTTCGATAGGATTACAGCGTTGACGCTTTTATTTTTCTGTTTGGGTTGAAGCGGCCGCTTCAGTTTCAACCCGGACAGAAAAAGATGCAACACAACTATGTTTGTGGTGACGTAGATGTTACGCAGAGCTTGAGTCCAGAAGGCGGTAGCAGGCTAAGCTAAGCTAATCTCCAATGAGCGTTAAGTTTTCGCTTCAAAACGAGTTCCATGACCGTCAGAATGTGACTGAGCAAAGTTTCAAGAGAAAGCAGATGACATCACTGATGAGCAGAAGGACCAATTCTGAGGTGTGGAAGTGGTTTGGCTTTCTAAAATCTAATCAACTGCAGGTTTCAGTGACGGAGAGTCGTTCTAACTAGCGGTGGGAACATCTAAAGGCCGAGATACACTTGAGCGTCCTCGGGTACGCTACTCTACGCGCGCATTTTGTGCGCATGTGTTTTGCTGCTATACTTCAGAAAATATCAGCTTTCAAACACTCGAGTTCTCCTTGTTGTAATATGAGCAGCTGCGCACGGAGGGGACTCAACTGAGCTCGCTGATTGGTCACTTGCTGACACGCCTACTGAAATGATTGACAGCTTTCACTCAGCTCATGTAGCTCGCTTGAAGACCGCGGCGGTGTTCTCATGCGGTGTTTCTACTATATATGTTATAAAAAGTTCTCTCAGAAATAAAAATAATAACAGGGAGTGCTTTTCCTGCAGCACACAGCCCACCAGGGATATTTAAAACATCGCGCACCCAGGTAGGACCTGAATTCATTCATTTCAATCATCGAGTGAACGGAGGAAGAAGCGGTTACTTGACTTTAGGCAAAAAAACAAAAGAAAAGGCCCGATCAGCGATAAAGAAGGGGAATTTATTTCATTTGTGTAACATACAAAACAGTCCGGCGCCGGGGAAGTTTATGGTCAGACACCGCGTATCGCGCACGCGGACGTAAAAAAAAAGCTTTGCGCGTACATGCCCTGAGGGGCTACGCGGGGCTACGCTTTTGCCTTGACGTACGTACGCTGCGTATAGGCGTATCGTGAGGACGCTCGAGTGTATCTCGGCCTTAACTTGTTTCATCTTTAGAGTTTCCACTCGATAGAACATGACGAGTCAGAAGATGAAGCACACTAAAAGTTTGAGCCAATGTGTCCCTGAAACAACACCCCCAACGCTGCATGTTTTTTTAATCATTCATTCAAAATAAAACAAATTCATCAGAATGAAGAAAAAAAATCTGATTACCGGTATATCTGCCCCTTATTTAAAAAATACAAAATAACTACAAACAACAACAACTTTCACTTGAACAATGTCTAAACTGAAAACAAAACAACTTCAGGTATCCTTCACCTGCACTATACCTTCCCAACAACTTTAATCATCTTTTAAAACATATAAATAGTTTTATAAATGTTTATGGTGATATCAAGTCAACTCCACAATCCTGTTTCCTGATTTACAACTCAGCTCCTTCAGACTAGTTCTAAATGAAGGTTTTACAAACATTTACATTCCCTTAAGGTTATACAGTAATGACTTTTTAAATAAATTCCAATTGAATATTTGGGGGTAATCTAAAAAAGCTAAGTCTGGTCCTCTGGACATTCAAAAAACAAAACAAAGCAAAAAAATTGTAGAAACGTTTCGTCTTTCGTCCGAAAGACTTCCTCAGTCTGAGCTGCTGTATTCAGCTCAGTCTGAAAAGAAACCGTCCATCATTAAACAGGGGTGGAGGCCTCCGGGTTCAACTGTCCCCCTTATACAACGCTGTTATTGCTAGTATCACTCAGCCCCCTGTGAATAGCAAACAACCATCAGGGTGCTAACGATCCATCGTTAGGCTGATGATCCTCCTTGATCATGTGAGCAGCTGGTTTCAGGCTGTCATCAGCCAACTGGTTGATCCATGGCGAGAGGGTGCTATTTATAAGACTGAAGGCCCCAATATAGCTCTGCGGTGGGCCGAACGCCGCTCGACGCCGTGCGAACGCCGCGGCACAAGCCTTTGAACGTGGGCGTGAACGCGCCAAGCTCAAATTTTACGACCGCAAGCGCGTTGTCTCACAATAAACTGCCCGGCGCCGGACTGTTTTGTATGTGACACAAATGTATTAAATTCCTCTTCTTCATCCCTGATCTGGACTTTTCTTTTGTTTTTTTGCCAAAAGTCAAGTGATCGCTTCCTCCTCCGCTGACTCCATGACTGAAATGATGAGGAAATGAATGAATTTGTCACGAGCGAATTAAACTCATGTCCAACGTGGCTGCGCGAGGCACTGCATATTTCCTGGTGTTTTGGTGTGCTGGACCAGCGCTCCCTGTTTTTATTATTTTTTAGAACTTTTTATTAACATAAAAACACAGAACACCGCTGCGCAGCCCGTGCTTTTTTCCCCCCACCCGACCTGTCAATCAATTCAGTAGGCGTGTCAGCAAATGACCAATCAGCGACCTCAATTTGTCCCGTAGGTAGACGCTCCGCCCAGCTTCTGCTCAAATAACGTCAAGAATTTGGAGTGAAAACGCTGAAGCTTCACACAGAGCTATACTGTGAACTGCCTGCGCGCACACGCGCGCAACACGCGCGCGTCGAGCGGCCCAACGCAGAGCTATACTGCGGCCTTGAGCTGAATACAGCAGCTCAGACTGAGGAAGTCTTTCGGACGAAAGACGAAACGTTTCTACAATTTTTTTGCTTTGTTTTGTTCTCTGAATGTCCAGAGGACCAGACTTAGCTTTTTTTTTTATTTTTCTACCTGGATTATTGAGCATGCATCAGGGTATTTGGGGGTAATATTTTTATGAACTTTATACCTTACCGGTACACGTAAAAATACTATGTTCAACCAAATCATAACATTTTTATAATTTCTATTATTTGTTGGGTCACTTCCTACTAATAATTCTTATGTCTTTTAGTAAAATAAAAATATGGTTTGTAATTGTTTTGCATGCTTTTCCCCAAACTTCAATACAATAGATTAAATATGGAACAATCATTACATTATACAATATATTCAAAGCTTTTTCATTCAAAAACTATTTTACTTTACACAGTAATGCAATTGATTTTGTTATTTTATTCTTAAGTAATTTACATGATATTTCCATGTCAGCTTCTCATCAATAACAACACCCAAAGATTTTATTTCATTAACTATGAATTTACTGTCAATTTTAAAGTTGCTGTTTAAAGTTAATGGGGCGGCCGTGGCACAGTGGTAATGGCAGTCGACCCCCGATCAGAAGGTTGGAGGTTCGAATCCCACGTCCACCCACCATGTGTCGTTGTGTCCCTGGGCAAGACACTTAACCCCGAGTTGCTCCCGGTAGGTCTGGATGGCGCCTTGCAAGGCAGGCTACCACTACCGGTGTATGAATGTGTGAATGGCTGGTATTGTAAAGCGCTTTGGGGCTCCTCACAGGGGGTTAGAAAGCGCAATATAAATAAGCTCCATTTACCATTTAAAACTATTAATATTGACAAAGTTGAGAATTTTATGTTTATTTGATGGGGATTTCATTTTTTTGGAGGCTAAATACAAATAAAAGTTGAACATAATTTATTTGTATACCGTACTTTTCGGCGTATAAGTCACTGTTTTTTTACTAATTTGCATGTCCTGCAACTTATACGGTGAAGCGACATACAGTATTTATGGATTTTTTCCCATATTTTTAGACCAATTTTTGACTCAGATATGACCGTTTTTCATTTTGGCAAAAAAATTGTGCAGTACCACTTTTGTCCGCTAGGGGGACACTTCCAGAGAGTCCACCGACCGTTTCCAGCTCACGTGTCCGAAAAAAGCCTCCTCTGCTCGGAATGACTCTGTCGCTGCCCGGCCTCCTGCTCTGGAGGTAACTTCTGTTTGTTAGCAAGATAAGTCAAGAACCACAGGACAGATTTTTATGAAACTTACAGAATGTAATCACTATATGGACATTTACAGCTGACTAGCTTTATGAGATGTTTGAGATTTAAAAAAAATATATTTTACCGTAACATGTTGTTAGCGGTTAGCTACCATAAACAGATACTAAGGTATTTAGATAAATAGCTCATAAACCACTCGGCGGATATTTTTTTAGCTTACAGAGTGTAATTATATGGGTTTCATTTACAAACTGTAGCCCTGTATAAGTCATTTGAGATAAAATTCGATTTTTTTATTCATTTTTTTTAGAGACGGAATTGTCTCGTTAGCTTGTTTTATTTCCGTTTAAATTGTTATAAATAGCTCAAAAACCACTCGGCGGATATTTTTTTTAGCTTACAGAGTGTAATTATATGGGTTTCATTTACAAACTGTTGACCTGTAAGACATTTGAGATAAAATTCGATTTATTTATAATTTATTTTCGTAGTGCACGCGACCGTTTGGAAGATGTCAAACCGAAACAATTTAAATCCAGCAGATTTGACCATTTCGTGAATTGATTAAGGAACGGTTAAGCTCAGGAACCCTTGTGCTATAATGTCAGCTATAATTTTTAGCAAACAAATAATTGTTTTTACCGTGTTAATCTTGTAAAGTCCTTCCGTGCTCGCTTCTGTGGCCGCCATTTTCAGCAGGGCAAATGAGGCGCTGACGCGTCGCGGTGACGCATAATAGATGCGACTTATAGGGCGAAGCAACATACAGTATTTATGGATTTTTCAAAATTATTGCCAATAATTGGACAAAGCGACTTGTACGGCGAAAAGTACGGTAGTTTGTAGTTTTTCTGAGGCTTTTATATTGTTTATATCAATATCGAATTATATCATTATCAACCAAAATTAAGAAATATATGGTGAGAAAAGTTTGGCCATAACGTCCAGCCCTAATGGAAATGACAACAATTTAAGAGTACGTACCAGAGTAAAGTGCTAAAACATCATACAAGATCTTTTAACACTGAGCAAGACTGTGCATAATGTTATTTTTAAAGTTTGACCAAAATAACTCTGACATAAGACAGTTAATGATAAACCTTCCATCAAGGAATGCTAGGCCTTCAATATTCTGTTTTAAACACAACAAAAACCAAATTGTTTTAACACACAAATAACACATGTGGTAACTGTGTTTGTACTAGTGTAAGCACACAGTATAACTCAGACAAACAAGAAGCAGTCCACCTTAAACTAAAAACTTCCATCTGCATCACCCTAGAGTTGTTTTTAATGGTCTACATTAAATAATAATAATAATAATAATAATAATGAATTCCATTTATAATGCACTTTTCATTAATAAAAATCTCAAAGTGCTTATGGATTTGATGTAAATACATCACTAACTAAAGGTCGAACCTATAAGATTACTCAGTGAATATGCTGGTGAAGATTCTCAGTCATCCAGGACATGATAAATCAAAAAGGCGTTCAATACAAGTTAGAGGTGTCGTTTCTTTGCCCGAGCCCGACCCTACCCGAGCCCGACCCGACTTCGGGTCGGGCTCGGGCCATATTTTTGGTTTGATTGGCGGGCCGCGGGTCGGGCTCGGGCTTTGATGTGGTTTTTTTAATCATACAGCACAAACAAAACTAAATAAAAATGCACACAATATAAAATTGTTTTAATCTGCTTGTAAAGAATATAAGGCAGTAAGTTTATTGATGAGGAAATAATTAATAGAGTGAATTTAGATGGTGAAAACCGCAGCGCGCAGCCACTAAATTGGCAACTCAGCCAGAGAGCAGGCGCGCGGCGCGCGCCTGACAGCGTCTCCCCCGACATGCTGGACTTTTTAGTGACATTTCTCGAACCATTTTACCGTGCACAGAGAGAACTGGAGGGTGACAAATATCCCACCAACCTGGTTTGTCTCTGGAATGAGAAACTGAAGCAACACTGCCAGTCCTCCTCACACAGACTCTCCGCAGCAGGTGTTTCTGCGCGACATGTCATGCAGAAGTGCTGGAGCGCAAAATTATTATCCACGACTTGCAGAGAGTTGCATTATTTCTGTGGCCTAACTTTAACGAGCTCAAAATTATGTCACCAGCTGACGTGCGTCAGGTGCACGCTCACGTCCGCGCACACTGCTCTCTGCGGCGGAACAAGTTGCCGCATTCCTGACATTCCTGAAGCTTCCACAGCAAACTGTCTGCGAGCAGCGCGCTCACACCTCCTCCTCCTCCATCAAAACAAAGAAGAACAACATCAAGTTCTTTTGCTGAGTGGGAGAACGCAGTAAAAGCTTAATAAATAAACGTAGTGTTTTTTTTTGTTGTTTTTTTTTTTAATCGGGTAGGGTCGGGTCGGGCGGTGATTTCTAGGAAATCAGCGGGCTCCCTCGGGCTTGGGTAATTAAACTTAGGGCTCGGGTAGGGTAGGGCCGTGGATTTCCGGCCCGATGACAGCTCTAATACAAGTCCAGTTGATCTTGTATTGAACGCCTTTTTGATTTACTAAGTGAATAATTAAAAAACATCTATAAAAAATTACTACTGATTGTTTGGTTTGTTCAAAATGTAAAACCAGCTGTTAGGGGTTCGTTCTACAGTCTACAGTATAAAACTAACCCCTGGACTGTGTTTTACCTGAGGAAGATGAAGATAGACTTCTGGTATGAAACTCCATCCAGCTTGTCGTAGTAGTCCAGGTACGGTTTGATCCCGTCGATCAGTCCGGGGTGCATCTTGTCCATCTCATCGAAGATGAACATGGAGCGTTCACAGTTGGAGACATTTCCTTTGATCCACTGCTGTAACTGAGACTGAGGACAAGAGCAACGACTTGCTGACAGGAACAACACCAATATGTTTCTACACCAAATCTGTGGGGATTGTTACCTTGTAGGTGGCTAACTGACTGGGATGAGGGAAGTGAAGTGTTGATGTGAAGACGTGGACAAAGTTGCTGTGCATTCCTTCTCTGTAAACACTTTCAGCAATGAGCTTGCTGACAAAGTTCTTCCCGGTGCCAGTCCATCCGTGTAGAGACAGAACCAGAGGCTTCTTTGGTTTCTCGTTGCTCATGAATCCACTCACAGCCTTTAAAACAATGCGTGACGCGATGTGCTGTCCAAAAAGCTTCTCATCCAGGTCCACCTTCAGTCCTAAAGGATTCACACAAGAAGTCAAGAGGATTAGTGGCAGAATTTGACCTTACTGAACAACTTTGACCCTCCAAATAGAAGAAATGGCCAAATGATCCAAATCAACCTGGTATCAATTTCATGTCCAGATACAGTGAGTTATCTAGAAAACCAAGGTTCTAGTGAGGAATGGCTACCATGGCGATACCCAGTGCAAATTTTATATAAACAGCCAAACTACTGATACAGTGAAATCCTCACTGAAAGTCACATGACACCATGAATGAGTGTACGATTTTAAATTTGTTCCGTTTTCAGATCAGCTCAAGGTGTTTTTCATGGAGAAAGTGAACAGGTGAACATTCCTCCAACAAAATGATCAGAGCAAAATCTATAAAGACTGACAGGTCTGTTCAATCAGGATCCGTCAGCCACTGGTGCCTTCACCACTGGGATAAGTCATGAGTCTGCTCTCCTGGGATATTTATGACTGACTTCTGCCAGCTTTATTCATGCAGCAAAAACTGCTAAAATATGGTTGAACAAACATCGATCACACTTGTGCTCCCTCCATCCTTTATGTTTAGCCACTGGTCTTGTGGGTACAAACAAACTGTGCCGTCATCATGGAGTGGGGTAAAGAAGTTTTTACGGTCGAATCAGAGAAGTGGAGCTAGTGAGTTAAATTAACAGGTTAAAGTGTGTTAATGCCTGACAGAAGCATTGTTCTTACAAAGTCTTCAGTGTTGTTATTCTGCATTTTTCCAGTGAAGCGGTACTTACAACTCAGGTACAACTACTGTACAGTATTGCCATTAGTCGCTGAAGGGGTCAGATATAACCGCATTCTGGCCACTGAACTTGGCTGAACCAGAAGAACTATCGTAGATTCTTTCTAGGTTTATGTAGATTGTTTTTGTGCAACAGCACCTGGTGGAGATCAGTCACATCGGTCACCATCAACCAGACAGATTTCATTTTTATGGACATTTTGTCCAATGATTGCAGCTATACACGGGTCTCGAGTCTTCTCCAGTCCAGTCATTCGTTGTTTGTTAAACCACTAAACGCTGATCAATGAATCATTCAGAAATAGGGCTCCTAATTGAACCAAAGTTGAGTCGTTTTTCTTCAACAGATCAGACATAGCGTTTTAAATGTTGGTGTTATTTATCTGGTATAAAAATACCAATTTATTAATTAAAGTGTCTATCTTTTGACTTCTCGTGCATTTGAAAACAGACTCTGCGTGCTCACCTGTTGAATTGAAGCCGATCCATTTCTTATCGCAACTTTCGTGAAAATATTTGTAGACAGTTCGGCCCAGAGTGGCCAACAAACCGACTCCCACTGTTGTTGTGATCGGATCAAACGCGTTCACCAGCGCCCCGGCTGCCAGTAAAATGTGCAAGCTCATATATGTATCTGCCACTTTCATTGTCGGAACCGATTAATTTCAGACATGAGTCGTTTCCTTGGGAGAAAAACAGTTTCAATAGCACAAAAAAGGCGCTAATGCTGCAGAAAACTACCTTCCTGCTACAACGAGGAACTTCCGGTTACATCATGATCACGTGATGCAGGAGTTCCGCCCAAAACATTCGGTAATTTTTCGCATTTTAAATCAAAATATTTCAACTGTTCAAAGCATTTTTTTAAATGTTTTATTTCTTCAAAGTATGAAGTTTTTCATTTATTTAAATGCGCGACACTCATGAGCTTCAGTTACTCCGTTTTGTTCTGAAGTGTACCTGTTTTGTTGAAAGAAATCCACTCCGGCCGGCAACACTCGTGGAAATAGTTGAAGATGTTTTGGTAGCTGGCTAAAAA
This sequence comes from Garcialebias charrua, assembly GCA_038048925.1. NCBI lineage: Eukaryota > Metazoa > Chordata > Actinopteri > Cyprinodontiformes > Rivulidae > Garcialebias > Garcialebias charrua. The sequence goes on along the minus strand of JBBPBX010001496.1, from coordinate 8,819 downwards.
GCCGGTAAGAGCCGCTGCCATGCTGACAGCTATGGTGGTGCTGATGGGCTCGAGCGCCTCCGCCATGGCGGAGCAGAGCAGCACACACAGCAGCAGGACGTGGCGCTTCCTCAGCTTCATTCTGTCACTTCACCAAGCTACACTGAAATGGCAGAGCAGCCTGCTACTGTTTGCCACTGCGAACCACAATGGCTGCGGTTGTTGTTGTCATGACGTCAGAGTCCAAAGGTGGTTCTTCTTCTACGGTTTAATTTGATGTTGAATCACACGCAAGCTTGGGAATTCCGGCATTCTTTCTGGGATCCGATTCATTTGACTCAGTTCAGCAACAGGAATCAGACTTCTGTGGCCTCAAGCGAGTCTTTACTCACTTGTACACACACACACACACACACACACACAGGTTTGTTTTTCTATCTTTGTGGGGCCATTGCATTGACTTCCTTTCATTTTTCATTCATTTCTAACCATTTGGGCAGCACGGTGGCACAACTGGTAGAGCTGCTGCCTCTCAGCGAGCAGGTCCCCGGTTCAAATCCCGGTCCGGGGGCCTTTCTGGGTGGAGTTTGAATGAATGAAAAATTACCAATGCATACGTACCTTACCCTAAACTTAACACATCCTCAATTCACACCTTAGTCCTAAACCTAACCCCTAACCCACCAACGGGACTTCTTCTTATGGGACCCGGGCTTTGGGCCCCATAAGAAGCAGTTGGTCCTCACAATTTGGTATAACTTAGAAAACTGGGCCTAAAAAAGTAACATAAACAAGGACACACACACACACAGAGAGACGTGGGCCGAGATGGTGTAGAGCAGGGGTCCCCAAACTTTTTCCTGTGAGGGCCACATAACTTTTCCCTTCTCTGGTGGGGGGCCGGATGTCACGGTTTGATGTGGGATGAGCGATGAGTCCCGTGGTGCAGACAGGTAGACTCACAGAGGCACGAGTAAATATCAAAACACTTTAATTAACAAACTCAAAATACTGACGTGGCAGTACAAACAAAACTAATGATGATGATGATGATGATTTATTTGTTTTCTCAGGGACAGTGCACAACAATACATTGACCTACAAAAACAGGAAAGATGCATTGTGCCAGGTTATAGTAATAATACTAATTTCCGCCTGTAGTCCCCGGACAGGTTGATGTTTAACAAGAGTAACGGATTTTTGTAAGTGGATGAGAAAACCATTAAACACAAATACAGACACAATATATACATACATATCATACCTCGCCCCTCAAATATACCATACATAAAAAACTTTCAAAATTTCACCAGTTCTCTCACACACACACGCACTACCAGTTTGTTCACATACACACACACACACACACACACACACACGCACACACACTCACACACTCACACACACACACACACACACACACACATACACATCATATATACATAATCACACTTCTTCAAACAAACCTACAAACTGTACTTTCACTCACACACAGTCATCACTGGTGGGTGCAAACCTGCTTTGATAAAAGCCATTTCCTTGTCAGATGTGCAAACGTTGGGAAACTTGTACATTTTATAATCTCAGTAGGCAGAATATTCCACTGACTCATGGCAACAACAGAAAAGACGGATTTAGCAAAAGAGGTCCTACATTTAGGGATGCTGCACTCTCCTCTAGAGGTCGCCCTTGTGACTCGAGTTGTTTTTTCTGAGTTCAATATGACAAACCTTCTTAGAGGAGGAGCAGCCATACCATGGATGATTTTAAAAAGTAGACAAATATTTGCATGAAATATTAAATTGTCAAAGTTTAAAAGATCATATTTGAAAAGAATATGACAGTGGTGATATTGTCTGGATTTCCTATCATGAATTTTTATTGCACTTTTGAACATTGATTCAAGAGGCTTTAGAGCTGTTTTACTAGCCTGTGACCAGCTAGTCATGCAATACAGAAAACGCGAGAAAATCATAGAGTTTAAGTACATATATGATGCCTCAGTAGTAAGAGATCCTCGTATGTACCTGAAGTTCACCAGACTAAATTTTAAAGAGTTGCGCAGTTTCTTTACATGGTCTCTAAAATTCAAATTTGAGTCAAGGGTAACACCTAAATAGGTAAAGTTGTTTACATTTTTTATTTTTTCCCCATTTATATGGATATCAGGATAATCCAAACATTTATTTCTGTTTGTAAAGTACATTGCAACTGTCTTTTCTACATTTAATGTGAGACAGCAGTTTTGTAGCCAGGCAGCAACCTTTTTCAATTCTCCTGTCAATTTTGTGGCCACTTCTGTTATATTTTTTCCATGAGTGAACAAAACAGTATCGTCCGCATACATGATGATATTAATATCACACATTGAGGGGAGATCATTGATGTATAGACTAAAAAGCAGCGGCCCTAAAATAGAGCCCTGCGGAACTCCAGCTCTGACTGTGGCTTGAGTACTAACAAAAAACGTGGAGCTCTAACACTGAAACATGGACATACTCACAAGACCAAGGAGCTGGGACACGACACATCAGGGAACAGGGACAAAGACCCGACACAAAACAGACTGCAGACAGAGTATTTATACACACACAGACAAGACAGGGAGTAACGACAAACACCTGGGAACAATTAACAGAACAAGGCTGACTGAAACGTGGGAGGTAAACCAGGGTGACAGTACTCTAGGTTGAACTAATAATAATTAGAAGGGGACCTAAAAACATGTAGACTACACCAGAAATAAACATGAGGACTAAACTGGACGGCAGTGGTGGGCAAATGAACGCTAGATAGCGCTAAAGCGCTAATCCGCTTACAGTGGACCTAAACTTTTTGTCAGCGTTTTTGTGGATTGACTAACTTTTATAATTCATAAGCGGATTTGTGCTATTTTTATTTAAAATGCAGTACCGCTAATAACTAATTATCTATCAGTAAAAACCAATAAACTTATTTACAAGCTCTTATGCTGCTTGTTTTACCTTTTTCCCCACCGTAAACAGCAGAGAGGAGGGAGGGTGTGAGGGGGAGCAGAGGGGAGAACAGACTCGGATCTACCATGTAGGTAAATGATGCCGTTGCCTGGGGATCCCATCAGCATGGGGCCCCGGCCCCGCCGCGCCCCGGCCAGTCACCTACATCCCTAACATTGATCCTGCTTGTTAATGTACATTTAACATAAAAATAATTATAGTTACGATGAAAACGATCATTAAATACGCAATAAAAAAACGGTCGATTTCTTTATCCCCCTACTAAAAATGGACTATTCCATCTTGACATCTTCCGGGTCAGAGGTGAACTCAGGGGCTAATTCTGTGGCTAGCTGGCTGCGCTCGGTCTCTTCATAAATCCGCAGAGAACCCCGCTGTTTCAAGCCAAATTAACGCGGCCGGAGGATTTTATTGTGTGTTTTGTGTCGACCATTTGACGGTGAGTCGTTATTTTTATGTATTTTAGTTACTTTTCATTAAATCTGTTGACTACCTATAGACGCTAACTCTGTGTCCAGCTGGTTGGTTGTGCTGGGTTACTAATGGATAAATCCGCAGAGAACCCCGCTGTTTCAAGCCAAATTAACGTGGCCGGAGGATTTTATTGTGTGTTTTGTGTCGACCATTCGACGGCGAGTCGTTAGTTTTATGTATTTGGGTTACTTTTATGTATAAATGCGGTGGCGACACACCCGTGTATTTGAGATTTAAAAGTGGTTTTAGGGATTAAAAGATCATTCTATTTTTTGTTAATTTCGTGGCCGAATAGAATATATGTACGTAAAGTATTAAATAAATCCTTTGATTTTTGTAATTTCATCCTTTTAGGATCATTTTTGTTACTTTTCAGTTGGCAGTGTAGTGCAAATATTGCATAACGCTGCCGGCTATATATAAATATATATATATATATATATATATATATATATATATATATATATATATATATATATATATATATATATATATATATATATATATATATATATATATATATATATATATATATATATATATAAATATATAAATATATAAATAGCGGATTAGATTAGCTTCCCCTAATTTTCATAAGACATTTGTGCTTTTGAAATTGTGGACCTAAAAAAATTAATAAGCGTTTTAGAAATTGTGGAACTAATTTTTTAATTAGCGTTGCCCATCACCCAAGTAACAGAAGAACGTTCTGAGAACGTTCTGAGAACGTTATTTTTAGGTTAGGGGAACGTTCCCTCCTAACGTTCTGAGAACGTTCTGGTGTGGAGTTTTCTCGTGGTTCTCAGAACGTTAGTGAGAACGTTAGGTGAGAACGTTCTGAGAACGTTCTGAGAACGTTATTTTTAGGTTACGGGAACGTTCCCTCCTAACGTTCTGAGAACGTTCTGGTGTGGAGTTTTCTCGTGGTTCTCAGAACGTTAGGTGAGAACGTTCTGCTAGAACTTTCTTAGAACATTCCATAAATTTTATTATTATTATTATAATAATATGGATTCATACATTTTAGTGCAAATTATGAACAATCAAAATAGATTCAAAGTTATTTATTCATCTACTGAACAATGTTTTTAATCTCCCAGAGAGAACAATTGCAAACAAACAAAAGTGTACTTTTGTTTGTTTGCAATTGTTCTCTCTGGGAGGTTAAAAACATTGTTCAGTAGATGAATAAATAATTTTGAATCTATTTTGATTGTTCATGTTCAATGAATTGTTCAATGTAGTTTGGAATAGTTCACATTTTTAGTTTGGAAAAAATAAACATTTGAGTTTTCTTTCTTATAACAGTTATAAGAAAGAAAACTCAAATGTTTATTTTTTCCAAACTAAAAATGTGAACTATTCCAAACTACATTGTCCCTTTCTTTAAACTTAAAAGTCCAGCTTGAACATAAATCAAATTAAATATGTGTTTTGCCATGATTTCTAGCTTTCAAATACAAGTACCTGTACAATACTCTCATTGTAATGAGAAATTTAAGTTGGCTAAATAAATCTCCATTGCACAAATGAAATCTTTCAAGTTTTATTTAAAAATGTCCACAATTCTTAAATCAAATCCAACAAAAGAAGCTGAATAATAAATTTGTGACCCATCACATCAAATGGGTTTATTTTTCAAAGTGGTTTGCGTAAATTTAGATAGTAAATAAGATGAATGAATAACTTATCAAATGGTTTAAATTAAATATCTGAAATAAAATCTTCACACCAAATATCAAACCATTTTCCTGATTATTAAGACAACACGATGAATTTGTCAGGATGATCTAAGTAAGAAAATGTATTTCTAAAAGTCAGTAATATATATGTTTGCTTGTAGGTCATTTTGACCAAATTTGACTTTAACCCCCGTTTGATGATGTGATGGGTCACATATTCAGTATGAAGTTCTAGTAAAACTAACCCTCTTTCAGGGGCGAGTAATCTGGTGATCCTACATAAATACATTCAGATCCTCCTTTTTAAAACATGGAGCGTGAAATCTGGTGATCTAACAAAATACTTTCAGCTAATCCTCCTTTTAAAACATGGAGCGAGAAATCTGGTGATCCAACATGTGTTCACACATAAACAACTTCAGTGTTGTTTCAGAAACAGTTCTCAACCATCATTAGCAAAGCAGATCCATCATAAACATTTCTCAACCATCAGGAGCAATTGGTATCCATCATAAACAGTTTTCAACCATCATTATCAAATCACATCATCAGGAGCAATTGACATCCATCAGAAACATGTTGCAACCATCATGTATGAAAAACCAGTGCCTTAGTGTACAGTCCAGGAAATTTAAAAAGCTAGAAGCAGCACAAAAAAAGCATAGAAAAGTCCCTTACTTTGATTGAAGTTGAGGTAGACAGGCTTATTAGGTGGTTCTCATGGATCAGATGGAACAGCTTAGCCATTGAGCAATGATTCAACCATGAATGATGCAGTGTTTCCCCTAGTTAACTTGCCATGGCGGAGTGCTCATCTCATCCATGATTTTTGTTGACGGGGGACGGACACGTCTGAGTGCAGCTTGTAGGGGCAGGGGGCATTCAGCACGAGGGGAGAGGCAACGTGAGCGCTCCCTTTAGCTTTTTAGCTAGAGAGCCTGTATTTTGTGCTGCTAGCTTAGTGCTATGCCAGTGCTGGGTGGGTGGGTGGGGGGGTCAAGTTTGGTCTGGTAGGCGGGGTGCTCAGTTCTGTTGACGGGGTGGCGCACCCCGCTTGTATAATGGTAGGGGAAACACTGAATGATGGGTACATGGGAGTCCAGATGTGAATTCAGGTCAGGTGTGTGGTCTTGATGAGAGCAGGTCTGTCCATCAGGTCAGGTGTGTTTTCCTGTTTTGGCAGCAGTCATTGATGTGGATACATGACAGGGTTAGGCACAAGGTGGTGACGCACAGGTGATGATGGAGAGGAGCTGCAGGAGGATGGTGAGGAGAGAGCAGAGGACACAGGTCTGCCCATGACGTCAGGTGCCAACAGGTTTTGTCTGTTGAAAGAGACACAAACATGAACATGTGAAGTTAAAGCAGGGTCATGACCTGCAATAAAAACAGAAAACACCGACAGAAAACAAGTTCAACTCACTGTAGGCACAAGGTGGTGACGCACAGGTGATGATGGAGAGGAGCTGCAGGAGGATGGTGAGGAGAGAGCAGAGGACACAGGTCTGCCCATGACGTCAGGTGCCAACAGGTTTTGTCTGTTGAAAGAGACACAAACATGAACATGTGAAGTTAAAGCAGGGTCATGACCTGCAATAAAAACAGAAAACACCGACAGAAAACAAGTTCAACTCACTGTAGGCACAAGGTGGTGACGCACAGGTGATGATGGAGAGGAGCTGCAGGAGGATGGTGAGGAGAGAGCAGAGGACACAGGTCTGCCCATGACGTCAGGTGCCAACAGGTTTTGTCTGTTGAAAGAGACACAAACATGAACATGTGAAGTTAAAGCAGGGTCATGACCTGCAATAAAAACGGAAAACACTGACAGAAAACAAGTTCAACTCACTGTAGGCACAAGGTGGTGACGCACAGGTGATGATGGAGAGGAGCTGCAGGAGGATGGTGAGGAGAGAGCAGAGGACACAGGTCTGCCCATGACGTCAGGTGCCAACAGGTTTTGTCTGTTGAAAGAGACACAAACATGAACATGTGAAGTTAAAGCAGGGTCATGACCTGCAATAAAAACAGAAAACACCGACAGAAAACAAGTTCAACTCACTGTAGGCACAAGGTGGTGACGCACAGGTGATGATGGAGAGGAGCTGCAGGAGGATGGTGAGGAGAGAGCAGAGGACACAGGTCTGCCCATGACGTCAGGTGCCAACAGGTTTTGTCTGTTGAAAGAGACACAAACATGAACATGTGAAGTTAAAGCAGGGTCATGACCTGCAATAAAAACAGAAAACACCGACAGAAAACAAGTTCAACTCACTGTAGGCACAAGGTGGTGACGCACAGGTGATGATGGAGAGGAGCTGCAGGAGGATGGTGAGGAGAGAGCAGAGGACACAGGTCTGCCCATGACGTCAGGTGCCAACAGGTTTTGTCTGTTGAAAGAGACACAAACATGAACATGTGAAGTTAAAGCAGGGTCATGACCTGCAATAAAAACAGAAAACACCGACAGAAAACAAGTTCAACTCACTGTAGGCACAAGGTGGTGACGCACAGGTGATGATGGAGAGGAGCTGCAGGAGGATGGTGAGGAGAGAGCAGAGGACACAGGTCTGCCCATGACGTCAGGTGCCAACAGGTTTTGTCTGTTGAAAGAGACACAAACATGAACATGTGAAGTTAAAGCAGGGTCATGACCTGCAATAAAAACGGAAAACACTGACAGAAAACAAGTTCAACTCACTGTAGGCACAAGGTGGTGACGCACAGGTGATGATGGAGAGGAGCTGCAGGAGGATGGTGAGGAGAGAGCAGAGGACACAGGTCTGCCCATGACGTCAGGTGCCAACAGGTTTTGTCTGTTGAAAGAGACACAAACATGAACATGTGAAGTTAAAGCAGGGTCATGACCTGCAATAAAAACAGAAAACACCGACAGAAAACAAGTTCAACTCACTGTAGGCACAAGGTGGTGACGCACAGGTGATGATGGAGAGGAGCTGCAGGAGGATGGTGAGGAGAGAGCAGAGGACACAGGTCTGCCCATGACGTCAGGTGCCAACAGGTTTTGTCTGTTGAAAGAGACACAAACATGAACATGTGAAGTTAAAGCAGGGTCATGACCTGCAATAAAAACGGAAAACACTGACAGAAAACAAGTTCAACTCACTGTAGGCACAAGGTGGTGACGCACAGGTGATGATAGAGAGGAGCTGCAGGAGGATGGTGAGGAGAGAGCAGAGGACACAGGTCTGCCCATGACGTCAGGTGCCAACAGGTTTTGTCTGTTGAAAGAGACACAAACATGAACATGTGAAGTTAAAGAGAGTCAGAGAGTCTTTATTGTCATTTGCACAGCATGTGGTACATGAGATGAAAACGAGATTATGTACACGAGGTCCCAGTTACATCCAACAACAAATGAAAGAGAAAAACAGTAATAACATCTAGAATTAACTAAGAAAAACATCAACTAGTAATACACTAAGCCTAATATAGTGGGAATAAACAGCAGCACGAACATGAGTTTGTATGAGCAGATGGTCACAGATGAACACAGATGAACACAGCAACAAGAAAACAGATCAGCATCAGTATGATGTGATATTTTGCAGTGTTTATTTTTTATTTTATTTTTATTTATTCATGAGTCTAACAGCCTCAGGGTAGAAGCTGTTCCTCAGTCTAGTGGTTCTACACTTGATGCTCCTCAACCTCCGTCCTGAGGGGA